>JAAMXS010009097.1:0-26520 GCA_019693525.1 Cylindrotheca fusiformis | reverse complement strand
TACACAATTCTGGTAGCAAATTACGTGCATTTTTACGATCTTTATAATAGATATGATATGATTCCCACAGCAGGTACGTATGTGAAAATATTTGATTCGTTCGACATCTCAGTCCCAGACTTCGATACTTGCTGTGACTACTTTTCTGTTTGCTACTACTTGTACATAGTATATATTGTATTCTTCTCTTTATGCACTATTCCTTTTTTTTTTCTCCATTGAAAGGTAGTTCATTTTGTGGTCTGGTCGACTTCCACTACAGAGTTCCTAGCCTCAATACCTCCCAAGCGTGTGTCGCGCGGCCTCAAGATGACAAGTTGCCAGACAAGTAGTAGACAGGTCATGCTGCAATCTGAAATCTCCATTTTCCAGGTCTTGATGAAGAAGCAACAGCCATAACTTGTCAGACAAGTAGTAGACAGGTCATGCTGCAATCTGAAATCTCCATTTTCCAGGTCTTGATGAAGAAGCAACAGCCATTTAAAAATCTGTGAAGAATTAACATGCCACCATCAATATCATGGCGCCTTTTGTCTTCGCTTCTCGCAACTCTGGTTCTCTTCCAATGGCTTGTGCTTGCTGTGATGTTGAGACCTGATGAAAAATGTTCCAGTTCAGCCAGAAGTGACCCTAGTATTCATCAAATTGAATCGTCTAGTCGGATAGCAGAACAAAAGCAAAAGTTTGATCAGAATCCTATCTCGAATTTCAAGACAAAGGCGAACACGCGGGTAGCAGTTTCTGTCATGTTGAAAGCCCCAAAATGGTTCCACCGCCGCTACACTGCAATGCTGCACAATGCATTGGCGAATCTTCCTTCAAGTTGGAGCATTCAAATCTTTTACAATGAGAAGTGGCTAGAAAGCGATGTGCTCCCGTTACATCCAGGATTGCGCATGCTAAGAGAAACCAATGAACGAATAGTCTGGACACGAATACCACAAGAGATGACACGATGGAAACCAAAAGATCTACTGAAATCATCTTGGATTTGGGAATCGATGATCGCAGAGAACGTTTTAATGTTTGGTGGCAATGGGGCCTTCTGCGGAAATAGGAAAGTTTCTATTGACTATTTCCTACAGTTTGACTATGTCGGTGCTCCCTGGCTAAAATACTACGGGAAAGGAGGGGATGGATCGTCGCATTCATTTCGACATCGATCTGCTATGCTGGATATTATTAAAGAGCACCCCCCAAATGACGGGGACGCGGAATACAATTATTTTATAAAACATATGATAAAGGATTCAAGCAAATACAAAATTGCTGGTCCCAATGTTACAGCAGCCTTTGCTGGGGGTACCAGAGATACACCCCTTCTGCTATCAGGAACTCAAGCTCATGCGAATTGGACAACTCGAGAAAGCATGTTAGCAACCTGTCCAGAGCTAAAGATCATATTCCCTTCGCTTCATGAACCGTCGTGTTTTGGGGCACACCCAAATGGAGAGGAATGCAAGAAGACAATCTGTGCTCTGAATGAAATACCTCCGCAGGGATGCTAAGTATAGCGCTGATCGGAGTGAGATGCTATGTAACAGACAAGACGCACACGACAGCACCGCATAGGCGAACGATTGGTATTGGTCCCGCAACCTACAACATTGATCCTCCCGAACGATTGTGTAGTTGGTCACCAATTTCAAACCATCCTGGCAATTCTTCCTGTCGTAGATTAGACTTGTCGAGTCGCAACTGAGAAGATAGAACCTCATCTTACTAGCCTTCCCAACCTTTGCCTCTTTCTCCTTCACCACCTGCTACTGATGATGGCGCTCTCTTACCTGATGATGGCGCTCTCTTACTCGCAGATGGAACTATTCTGGGATCCTTGGTTCGATGTGGTTGAACGCTCCTCCCATTGACTGTGTCGCTCTCTAGAGACTGCCTGCCTTTCTTCATAGAAACATCTCAAGTTGAGATAAAGAGATATCGCAGAAACCAAAGAAAGAGGTGCTCCGTTTCGAGTTTCTCGGGTTTTCATGACTAATACTATTAAACGACACGACCCAATCCTTTACCATAGGAATAGTCAAAATTTGGAAGTAGAGATGACGCCCCCAGCGCAGTTAGCTCAGCTCGTAACGAAGATTCTGGCACAACCACGTTTTGAGGGTTCGGTCCCACTAAAGCTTCAATACCATCCTTAAATGCCTTTTCCAGCAATGAATAGCGGGACCCTCCTCCCACAAGTAGCATCCGCTGAATATCATTCGGAGTTTCCCCACTTTCTTCCAGTATTTTTGTAACGGCCGAAGTAATCAATGATGCTGCACTAGTAGGTGGAGGTAAAGCTGCTGAAATGACCTCATTGTCAACGAAGCCCGGAATGACCTCCTTTGCCCAGTAGTCTTCTACCACTTGTTCCAACATAATTCGGGAAATGTTCATGTCAAAATGGGGTTTTCCCGGATTCCGTCCCATGAGCAAGTATGGAATGTGAACATTAGCTTCCCTCTTTTTCACTAATTCCAAAGTGGCATTCCTGGCGCTTAACGTTATTAGAGACAAACTCATTGCATCTTTTCCTAATGTATCATCGTCAGCTTCTTTCAACACATACGACACAAGCTGTTCAACGTAAGTTTCGGCTCCAAATTTATCCAGGGTGCAAGAGGCCACAACGATATTGTTTTTGACAAGAGACACGTTTGTAACCAAAGCACCGATGTCGATAACTAAAATCGATGATTGGCTGTCTTCTTTTGTTTGAGGCGTTGGCATCAATTCCAAAATTTGAGCTCCCCATACAGCAGCAACAGGGTCAGGAACAGTAGATGTGTGATGCTTCTCGTCGTGATAGTTTTTAAACAGCGTTTCTCCATGTTGGCTATAAAAGTTCGGCGGCAGGGTCAGAACCGTCCGAACCTGGTTTTCGTTTGCCAATCTGTCCATAGCTTCGCCAACAGCAGGAACAAACACGCGTTGGATCAGTGACGCAGCCTCATCATGAGACGCATTTTGAAGTTGGCGATATGGTAAAACGACGGGTTCTTGAAGCCTTGGTTCTTGTCCGTCTGGTTGATAAAAGAACTTTTCCAACGCAGGAGCACCAGTAGCCAAATCGCCGCTGTCATCTCCTTGCAGAATTCCTGTAAATCTGTATCTGTCCCCTTGAGCCGTTGTCACCAGCTCAGGTTTGTTGGCACTAAAGGTAGCGAGCTTTAAAAAGAGTGAACCGACATCCAAGCCAATCGTGATCATTCCTACACCATTTTCAGCATTTCTTAGCCGATCACTTTCAAACTGCTGGACTTGCCACTCATAATCCTCCCATTCTTCGTCCATTCGTTGTAGTGCTTTCCAGGACCATCGTCCAATAATCAAGACGGACCCAACAGCAATAAGAGGAAGGATTTCGGCCTTTGGTGAGGAATGGAAAGACCGTGTCTGCGAAGCTGGCGTGAATGTTGCATCAGCTCGCTGATTCAAGTTTTGGTACGTTTTGGGGGGAAGCAGAAAGCCTCTAGTTGACTTTCTGTAGTACCTTTGAGCAAAGTTCCTTGCGAACATTGCTCATCTACTTAAGCGAATTAAGTGGTGGGTGGTGGGTGGTGGTGGGTGGTCTAGTTTTAATGAAGGTTGTGTCCTACAAGCAAGCAAATGATGTTGTGGTATCAGGATTGCTGTATGTCCAGTTCGGGTACAGTACATATTAGATTGGAGGACATGTCCCCACAAGATTGTTGCGAATATGTGGACCCGGACGAAGTCCAGACAGACCGTTACCTTTGGCTGGCATGCGCGGAAGTTGCATTTGAAATGGAAACGTTATTCTTGAATTCTAGACTGGTTCCTTGCTTCCCACATTACCTTCTTGTTGTTTCCTTTTTGTGTCGTTGAGAACGAGTGATCTAACGGCAACAATTATTTCAATCATTATGCCTCCACGGACTCGTAGAGCAGCAGCCACCAAACAACGGCAATATTGTTTCACGGATGATGATGAAAACGAACAGCCAGTGAAAGTTCCAGTAGAACCAGGGGGGGTTCTAGCGTCCTTGAGTAGCAATAATGTGCCCGCAATAAAAACACGAAAAGCAAGGAACCCGTTCCAACGTACAAGCCCGCCTTCCTCTGTAATGATTGCGAAAGGTTTACCTTGTCTTTCGCCCCCAACACGACCATATTGCTCCCCTAGCGAATTTGGAGAAAGAGAAAACAAAGCCGACTGTTCCATGGACGATATGAGTGCTATAAGCTGTGACATATCTTCCCCGCCAGCTGCTGTATCTTCAACGACAAAACAAAAATATCAACTGAATCAGCTAACCTCCAAGAATCTTAATGAAGAATGTCGAAGTATTGATAATTCTGGCTCGTTGGGAAGTCAAGACACCGAAGACGAATCTGCTGAGCAATTGTCGGATTCTGACGATACAGTTGAGTTCGAAAACGATGATGAGGACTCTGGTCGAGAGGAGATACGGCCCGAAAATGGTTCTTACGAATCGCTAAGCGAAGACATTGAGTATGAACCGGAGCTGGATGACGATGAGTACGATCCTGCTGAGGAGGAAAGCGCTTCGGAAGAAGACCTTGACTATGTCGAGGAGGAAGAGGTCGTACAATACCCCAAACGATATACAAAGCGCGGCGTTGAAGACTGGAAACTTGAAACAAGCTCCACAACCATGAAAGATGGTATCACTGCTTCGGTTGAAACATCGGCAGGTCTGGACAGCGCAAATGAGGATGACGAAACGGACATTGAGACGACCCCAGCACCCAAATCAACGCGAAAAAGATTGTCATATTTGTCGCCCGAACCTCTCGTCGCAGTTGTGGTTGATGAAGATGATGATAGTGATGATGACGTTTTGGTGGCAGCTATCGTCGACAACAACGATTTAGCGCCTCGTCAAGATACAGATGAATTGATGAATGGAGATAATGCGGCTGCCTTGGAATTCAACTATGAATTCAAGTCTGGTGGAAGCGATACAACTTGGCGTGCTCCGTCAGAGAAAGAGGTATCAGCAGGAAGTAACGGGATAAGTAGCACTTTAGTACCGATTGCGCCGAAGGAATTTGAACGTGAAAACGAGAGAACGGCAGAAAACACTGCAGAGCTAATGAAGCAGACAGAAACGTTGCATGTACGCGAATGCCCACAGATGAAAGGATTGTCAACCGAAAGTACACTAAAACAGAAGAAAGCCTTCTATCGGCAGGAAGGTATCGTAAAACGAGGCGAATGGACACTTGGAACGAAAATCGGAGTCGGCTCGTTTGGCGTAGTTCACGTAGGTATGAACACAAGAACTGGAACATTGATGGCTGTTAAGATATTCAAAGTTGAAGGTGCTGTGATGAAAGATGTCCGGCGCGAAGTTGAACTGATGAGATCATTGAGACACAAAAATATTGTTCGTTATCTCGGTGCCCATATGGATAAGGAAAATCTCTATATTTTCCAAGAATGGGTACCGGGCGGTAGCATCGCAAGCATGCTGAGCAGATTCGGAGCATTCCCTTTGCAAGTTGTTAAGAGCTACTTGTCGCAAACCCTGGCCGGACTTTTATACTTGCATAACAACAATATTATGCACAGAGACATCAAGGGTTCAAACATTCTTGTCAATGACGAAGGAGTTGTAAAGCTAGCAGACTTTGGTGCCAGCAAGAAAATGGCAAATCTGAACTCCAATCTCTTGATGAGTCTAACGGTACGCGGAACTCCCTATTTCATGGCACCTGAAGTCTTCGAAGAGAAATACAGCTCGAAAGCGGACATCTGGGGCGCTGGCTGTGTCGCCTTCCAAATGGCTTCTGCTGTTCCCCCATGGAAGGGCCAAGGGTTCACAAATCCGATATCATTGTTCAATCACATCCAGAGGCAAGGAGGCCCGCCTTGTATGCCCTCAGATATAATGGAGAAGCTTTCCAGGGAAAATACGAAAGCTTTCCAGATGTTCAAATCCTTGCTTGAAAAATGTTTTCGGAAAGATCCTTCTTCAAGACCTTCAGCTTCGGATTTGCTCCAGGATCCATTCTTCATCGAAATGAATGAAGATGTCGATGATGAGTTGTCACAATATCCAGGCCTGTTCTCCCCTGGTCACGACACTCTGTCGTCGTGGGACGCATCCCCAAAAAAGATGTGTCAGTCTCCCGACTACTTCAACTCGTTCCATCAGGCTGTTCATTCGTCGCCGAAATGTCCCACTCAAAGATGGAACAAGGCCAATCGGAAATCTACTTCTCTATCTCCACCCAGGAAGCACCTGCAGGGAGAAGTTGGTAACCCCAGTCTACTCTGTCAAAGTCCCCATCAAAGAATGTCCCCTAAACGAGTTTGTACCGACTGGCCTGACTGGGCACTCTCTCGAGACAAGGCACAGATCCAATTGAACACTGGCTCAAAAAAGAAGCAAGCGGAGCAAGAGATTTCGGATCTCATGGAAAGTCTTGCTCTCAGCGAAGACAGTGCATCCCGGAATCCATTTGGAAGTACTGTATCGAGCAAATCGTCAATCGTCGGTAGTACCACAAACTCTCATTTGATAGGGCTGCACTTGGTTGATAGCAACAACGCCAAATAATGATTATCGTTGCAAAATCAGTTCCCAATTCCAGCCCGGTTCAGGACTAATTTTCTTTCTTCGTTAAGCGCATAGTAGGTTTAAAGTGCAGCTGTTTGTGGATTATTGCTGTCTGGGAGTACCGATCAGCTTGAGATGGTGTGATATAGACTTTCCATAGCGTCTTTTCCAATATACTTCTTCAGAGCTTCCTGCAGACAAGTGTAGACTCCTCACATATAATGAGGCGACGACAACCTCCAATTTCACTCCAACATGCCTTGTTCCTTCATTTTCTCCTTCCTTCCGGCCAGGTTGCCTCACGCAACTAGACTCCCCTAACTCGGATTCTATGAACAGTATAAATGTTGAATTCGACGGACCATAAGAGGGACCTTCCAGGTACTATATGAAAAGTATGAAGGTTTCAATTCGATGGGCTATAAGAGGACCTTGCATGTACTAGCAATAACTTGTCATCACATACAGTGCAGAGGGTAAGGTCGCCTATTTGGGTTTCCAAGAAAATTGGCATATTGATCCCAGAATTGGTACGAATCGCACGTACCAATATCTGCCCAAATTCCAGACTTGGTGCTACCCTGTGGCAAGCAGCAGTAGAGTACGAAACTACATCGCAGGGATTTCGAATGGGGGAAGGGGGAAACTTCCCGCGACTGCCTGCGCAGGGAAAGTCCAATCCCACTCACACTACGGTTTTTACATTCGGTGCTGTTCTATCTCTCGCCAACGGTTTCATCGAAGCTGCTGTCATCTGTGCATCCAATCGAACGAAAATGCGACGGAAGCAGACCTCGCCAGATCCTGAGCGGCAACTGATGATCAAGACAAAGGCGTGCCAACGGTAAGATCCTGTTGCTAAGAACAATTGTCAGTAAATGTTGTTTGCAGTGCTCTAGTCGATTTCGATGTCGAATTATGATCTGGGAGTCGAAGTTGGTCAAAGCACAGCTGGCAATTTTGTAGGATTGGTCCGAGAAAATCCCTTTTGATGTGTTATCTACTTTTTCAATTGAAAAGCAACACTGACAAGTCCATTGCTGCTTTCTCAGTTTATGGAAAGAAGTCGTTTACTATGAACAAGAAGTAATGGAGAACGAATCGACCTTGAAGGGTATGAAAGATAATAATCGAGATCCGTACGACATCAAGAAATTTCAAGAAGTGCTGGATGAAAGCTACATGATGGTTCCAGATAGCAAGAGCCGCCTCAAACTAGCTCTCCAAGATCTGGCATCCTATGTTGAGTCGAATGAAGAAAGGTGTAACAGTAGTGAATGGTATATTCAAGCAACAGCTCTACTTTCGAAAGAGCTTATCGATATCAGCGACAGCCCACAAGAGGAAACAGCGCTGGCTGACCTGAAGGAGGGAGAAGCGTTCTAAAGCACAACAAGTGCTTCTGAGATCGAGCTTCTGTTTCGTAATTGGGCACTGAAACGGTGTCACGTAGTTATATTGTAGAAATATCATCCGATATTTCTCCTAGCTTAAACAAGCCCGTCACACCACCATCGATTGATCCATTCACATCAAAGTTCCATTCGGGATCCTGCATATTAATTTCCGAAAGTGGTATAGTCTTGGGTTGGATCTTACTCAATGCATCAGTAGCTCCTACTGTGCTAGAATCACATTTCTGCGAGCAATTCTCCAGGTCTCTACACTTATACTTGCTCGGCCAAACCGATTGTTTTCCTACAGTTTCGATCCCATGATAGCACTCTACCACCTGGCCGATGACAAAATCTATATGGGCGATGCCATCTTTTGGATGATGTATAATCGCCTTGTGACCGCATTGCCCATCAAGCCGATGGACATGACGCCCTTCAATCTGGCTAAGACATCCATTTTCTGGCTTGTCCGCATTTGGATTTTGACTTTGATTTTGGTGCAAGAAGGCATCAGAGGTGCCACTCTCTGAGTTAACACCTCTCACATTTGGCTTCTCGTTGTCCACTTCCAAGGGTGGATCTCGGACAGTCTTAGTATCGCGCACCAATTCTTGAAGTCGTCTCCCCTGAGCTTCCCATGCTTTCAACGCAAATTCAAGATGAGCTTGAGATTCTGGTTGGCACAATTTTGGGTCCATCCCAGCCATAAGCATGCATCTAGCGTATAGAGCTTTGCACTCAAGCTCATAAAGGTGCAGTGCCAATCCCTCCTGTTTCTCAACGGCGTCTTTATCATTTGTCCGAACCAATAGCTTTGACAAAGTTGTCGGGTTGGAAGATAAAGTCATTGCTAACTGCTCGAGCGTCATCCCAATTGCTTGGGCCGATGATGCTAAGGAAGAAATGGCCACTGCTGATGCCCTGGCAGGCGAATGTGTTTGCTGATGGGCATTGAAACCGTTTCCAATTTGGTGAGAGAAGAGAGAACCTTGAGGAAAATGCGACGCTGCTCCAAGTGGCTGACCGAATGGGAATGCATTCATATTGATACCAGCAAAATTGCCAGCACCCTGATTCGCTGGGAAGCTACCACCAGTCTGATGTGATGCGGAGTTTGTGGTCCCATTCTGGGAGGGAATGCTGCCAGTATTGAAAGGATGACGAGAGCTCGCAGAAGGTGGCACGAAGAGAGGAGAGTAATCTGGATGGAATTTGGCTATTCTCTGGCGCTTCGGTTGTTCTTCTGCTTCCATATCGCCTTCGTCGTCCGACAATGCTTCTAAGTCTGGACAGTCCCGCTTCATTTTCAGAGCCAAGGCACCCATGTTGCTGCTTTTTGATGTTCTTTGTTGCTGTCGCAATATGCGCTGTAAACCTTGCTGAGAATCCAATCCGCTACTTGATTTTTCATTTGACGTCGCCCCGTCCCCTCCGACAGCGTCGACATTCTGCTTCCGAGCAAGCCGCAAACGGCGGCTGAGTTGGTTCTTCCTTTGTCCTAGTGTCACTTTCTCTGAGTCCAATACCGAGGCATCGTCGTTTGTAGGAAAATCAAAGCCTCCAACTCGAAGTGCTTCGAAGAGTGAAAGCTCAGGGTTGGAAAGGCGAGCCGACACGGCTCGATGCATGCGTGGGTCCCCTTTTCGGCCCAGCTTTGAGGATTTTGAGCTGTTATTGTTTGCTGATCCCACGCTGCTTCCTCCACTGACACTTGCAGATTTTTTAGTGCTGCCGTTCTTGACTTCGTCAGATGTCATAGTTGCGAGGCTGTCAGAAGATCCAAGGGAGCTGTTTTGGCTCTGAAGAGATGTATATTGTGAAGCGTTGCTGGTGGTGATGATGAGGCTTCAAAGTTAGGCCTTGTCAAGGAACCAATATCCCGAACTACTACGCAGCACAGATCAATTTGCACGGCGGCACGAAAGAAAGGCCTGGAAAGACATGGAATGTAGCGTACGTTCCACGTAGGCAGGAAGGGGCACTTATTAAAAATGGTGCCTATTGTACTTTCTGCCAACTCATATTCGACCAAAGAGACTAGAATCTCCGTTATGATGTATTGCATCACTTGGCAACAAAATTAGTCAGAGGATGCTAAATGCTCATACGGCATCAATCAGTTCGCATAGATTATAATCATGACAGTCATTTGCTAGCAGAGCACTGTGGTATGGAAATCAAGTCCTCGACAATTATAGAACTATCTCCATCATCGACGACTTGGGCACGTTGTTTCAACGGCATTCACGACCTATGCCTCCACAATCGTACAGAGAGTATACCCTGAGGGCGTATGACGGATGCTACTTGAAACAAACCTCACGGTGAATCGCTTCACGGTGTCTTCGGCTCTCAAGCACTTGGCTTTGGTTCCGTCACCGCGTCAAAATTGAAACCATCGAAATCTTCATTGAATGCTTCCTGGATGTCACTGAACTCACTCATCGCAATCGACCGTGATGATGAGTTAGAAATCTTTTTTGAAAGGTCGGAAAAAACACTATTAACCCCCGAAGTATCACTTATTTTCGACAGACCCGACATCAACGATCTTCTGCTACCGAGACCATTTGAATGGTCACTGAAACTTGGAATGCCATCTTGCTTGGAACCACCATGACTAGAGAAGTTTGACATCAGCGAAAGGTTGCTTTCTACCATTTGAACATCTGGCATCCCGTCCATGGGTTCTCTCGAGCGTGAGGAAGAGGAGGGTCTGTTGTATTTCATTTTTGCAAAGAGACGACGCCGGTCGAATGGACTAGCTCTTGTCATTCCGGGACTAGCCATCATTGGCGACATCGCTGGTTGCACAGGAGGAGGAGGCGGAGGGATGGGTTGGTTCCCAGGGTGATTTGGTGCGTGTACTGGCATGTCCATTTCAACATCCATCCCGTTATAATTCATTTCGCCCCCTCCACTCGCTGTAGAATACTGTGACATCAAACCGGCACTCGAAACATCCACGCTGTTTCCGCCAAACTGTCCTCGTCCCTGCATTCTCGATCGCATGGAGCCAGTGTCCATAGAATTAACACTTGGTGTCCAGCTCGGAATTGAATTCGGTGGGATGGATGATAACTTAATAGATGCTGTGCTCATAGAATTTAGGCTTGGGGTCCAACTCGGAACAGAATTCGGAGGTATAGACGATAATCTGAGGGAATGGCTATCATTTGAACCCATGCTCGGTGTCCAGCTTGGGATCGAGCTGGACAGACTGAGCCTTGAAATCAATCCCTCTGGATTCATTGGGTCGTTGCTGGATCCTCTTGAAGGAGGGGGGGGCATGTTAACTCGCATCCCATTGACCACTCCCGGGACAGGATTCCCACGAGGATTGTAAATTCCGTTTCCATATCTCTGGTCGACGTTCACATTACCATCCTGGGGCATTTGACCCATTTCCACCATCTTCTGTTTCAGCTTTGGCTGACCTTCTCGTAGTGCTTGAGACGTTTTTTCAATGGCTTTCTTGTCACCAATATCATTCCACACGCCCTTTTTCGCATCTCGTTCCAAAAATCTCCCATTCTGTTCGCGGATCGCGGCAACAATTGACCGACTGATCTTCAGCTTTTCAGTCTTCAGACATGTGATATAAAGCCCCTTATTCAAATTGACAAGCCGACGGTAGGTCTGATTTCCAGGGTGTCTCAAGGCTGCACCGCCTCGACCACACAGGACATCAGTATCACGCGGATCAGTTACATTGGAACGGTCGTCTTCCTCTTCCTCCTGTACAGCAGACATCATGCAACGCTCTCAATGGAGGCGCCGGATAGTTAATGGAGGTAGTGTTTGTGCCGGACGAATGAACAAAGGCGCCTGTTGGTTTCAGAAGTTGGTAGGCCAATTTTCCAGCCTAATATTTCAATTGATCGGTTCGAGAGCAAGTTGTCGGGATTGGGAACACTTCGAAAGGCAATTCGTGCACTTGTTGTCTTGCTGAAGATGCTGGTGAAACTGATGTCTTCGTATCTGCCTCATTTGAGGTTCGTCTTGAGTAGCTTCTGTGAACTTCTGGTACTTGGCTAGGCATAAATTACAGTAGTAGAATTGAAGGTGGCTTGCCCTGCTACTTTTGAACAGCTCTTGTAGGTGGCTAACTAAATATGTAGGTACTAGTTTCGTTGAATGTCTCTTGGGAGGAAATGACCTTTTCGGCCACGATCCAGCACCCTGAGCGAGCCATCTAGCGAGGCTGGGGGACATGTCGCGCATGTCGTACCGACGAATTAGATTAGCATGACTCAGAAATTAGACTGCGACTTGGATACAGTTTCGTGTTGGTGGGAACATCAACAATGACAACTACAGGAGCAGCAGCAGCAGCAGGTGAGAGGCCCGACTAAACAGTTTCATCATGATATTCTTGAATTCTAGCGATAAGCAAATTAGTCAAAGCTTGGTGAATACAAGTATGAAAACCTAGTAAAAGACTTTACTAGCTCTTCCAAACCAAAATATTGTTTTTTGTTTGGCATTGGTCAAGACTTCATTTCCGATAATATGTAGGAGACAGCAAGTCTTCATTTCGAGCCTGTATCTGGGATCAGTATATGTGTTATTGCCATTGCTGTCACTGCTTGCTGCTATCTCTGACACAGGATGTTCCGTTGAGTCAGTATCAAAAGTGCTGGTAGACACAGGAGATTGGAATTCCAATTGATGATCCCAGGTTGCATGACTGGTATGATGTTGTTCAAGGAGTGTAATGGTTGAAAGCCGGGTCATACGAAAGGCGTATGATTCCCTGCCCTTTGATAGCTCAAGCTCTGTCACTTCTAGAAACTGTGCTGTTGAAAGGCCAAGGGCATTGTTCTACTGTTGCCATGAGAAAGATCAAGTCTGATGGGCTGTTGATGCTGTTTCACACAAGCGCTGCATTTGTGGCTATCTATCACATTCAGTTCATTTGTCATCACCTTCAATTGCTAATATTATAATAATAATAGAGATCTAGTATATTTGAGGTACTGGTATCAGCACTGAAGTCTTTAACCATTTCGAAAAACCACAGTGGGGCTTGGGTACCATCGGCAGCAAGGCCACCTTCAATTGCTAATATTACAAGCTAAAAAATGGAACCCATGGTAAGTTAATGCAGCTTTGGATACTGTTGCAAAAGTGGCCAAATACGATCGTGCCATCGTTGTTTTCGAATAAGAGCCAGTCGGACAGACGGACGGACACGTGGCTGGTTGGCGCGGAAATTGTTTTCGCTGAAGAATACTACTTGTGGTTGCTCCTCAAGGGCTTGCATCTGGATCAAAGCAGCAACAAACAAATCTCGAGCGAAAGAAAGGATGATACCAAATGGAAGGACTCTTTATTATACTTTGGTAGTGGCTCTATACACTGGCATAGGTGCGGTGAGCCAAGGGACTCCAATTGACTTGAGTGTCCTTGGTGAGAATTCATGGGAACGCTTTAGACCTGGTTGGTCTCTGACTGTGAACGATCAATGCATCTATGAGTTTATCTTCCAGTATGAGCACGATGATTCCCTACCCATAGGGGCTGACAGTTTCCAAGGCACATGCAGCATAAGCAGCGCAGTCACTGGAGAAGACGGAAAGCCTCTCGTTCGTGCCCGTATGAGCTGGGAGAGGTTTCCAGATTACGTTTGGGCCACCACAGGTTTCACTCACATGAGTCTCGATTGGTATCCTTGCGGGATCTTCTCTGGGGCAGAAGAACAAGCCAATGTCGATGGATATGCGACCCCACAGTATCACTTTTCTTTCTACCGCGTCACCCCAGAATTCAGAGCCCAAGAGATGACTTGTGATCTCACTGATAAAGTCATAATTCCGGGTGACAGGGTCTGCCTTGATATTCAAACAGACACCAACTACAACGGAATGGGTTTTAATATTCTTCCCGCTACGATCCTCCCAATTGGTTCTGCAGACAGGACTACCATAGCGAATCTACCGAAAGAGTTTGGGTATCCGGTCCAAGGTGCCGCAAGACCTCATATGGGCATGCGCTCATTTGATCAGACCGCAATTCCATTTGCTTCAGATCAATGGAAAGATATTCCACTCTTTATGAGTACGTATGGGGGGGATCTGGCCATGTTTCAACCTCATATTGCATACAAGATGGTTAGTGGGTCCACGGATCAATTCACCTCCAATTCAAAGCGCTACAGTCAACCAACAGTGGCAACTTTGCCAGATACTTTTGCAGTGGATTATGATGCTAGCGACGGGATCATCCGGTACCACATGATTGGAAAGTCTCAGCTCTGCAAGGAAAAGTTTGAAGAAGCAAGATCAATTGCAGGTGGCTCTCCAGTTTTTCCGAACTACGATGACTTGCGATTTCAGCAGAATGTCACAGAAAATGGTTTGGGTCCTGCCGCTAGTGGAGAAAGTGGTTCCAGGTCACTTTTGCTAGAGATTTTCCTGGTTTCAGCACTGATTGTTTGGTTTGGTGTGCTGGGACTGACAGCCTGGTAGGAATGTTGGTGGGGACTCATTTCGCCAGTGGGAGAGTTAGGACTGTCGGATGAGTTAATCAAACTCTAGTCTGCTACAATGGTTGCCAGCGACAGAAGTTACTAAAATACCTTACTCATAAGAAGTTAGCCTACGTCGCTTCTTGCTCCTGTTTGGCCTGTTCAAATGCATCACCGCAAAGAGTAGCGGTGCCTTGAAGGTAAACATCGATCCTCTTGGTAGTGGAAGTATATGTGACATTCCAGAGGCGCGGAAGCTGAGGCAAGGTTTGTTCCTCATAAACTGGCCTTCCCCAGTACGACCTCTGAACGCCGTTGCCAAAGACAAATTGGAAAGGCAAAATAGCCCTAAAGGAAGCAAAATCACCGTCATACGTGCTGATTTCAAACTCTGGGTCATCCATGTCATTAATCGTCTTTGGAACCTTTTCCTGGTCGTACATGAATACTCCTTCGAATTCATGTGCCTGTGGGAAGTTGGGATCTGGCTGAAAATCTTTGGGCGTATTTGGAACAAGGTCAGCATTCTCGTTCAACCTTGGGACAACGAAGTGTCGTCTTCCCAAGAAGGTTGGCTGGGTGAATGCGCACCTCTCTGGTAGGTCGATAGTTTGACATTGCCACTGCGCACGGTAGTATGCAGGAACTGTGTAAAAATTAACATCATACCTTGGCTGTCGCTTTCCTAGCGGTTCAAGACCGCATGGTCTTGGGTACAAAGACATGTGGTTGAAACCTGTAGTATCTTCAACATAGCTTTTAAATTGCATCCAATTTCGATTGTGTTGGTGCAACGCTGTTCCACTGACTTTGTCGCATTCGCCCTCGAAATTGTATCGACTGGTATCATTTTTCATATTGTCACTTTGGTGTTCAGTGAATGAAATTTTCAATAGATATTCACAATTCTCATCAACGATCAGTTCGTACGATCCTTGATGCTTTTCAAGGCCTTCTTCCCCAAGAACGCTTAGATCAATGGCTTCAACATCCTCTAGGTCAATATTCAGACTATCGCCTATAGAGTTGGAGACACTTAGAAATGAAACAGCCACCACTAGGCGCAGAGCGAAGTCGCTTAGTTGGACCATTCTCGATCGTCCTTCCTTTTTGCAGCTCGACTGTCTTCTTGTGGTTTCACCTTTGTTTGGCAAGTTCTTCCATTATTTGGGTCTTTGCTTCAATGACCCACCTCTTTCAACATGTACGGTGTGAAACTACGTGAAGAAGAGAAAGCTGAAGGATTCATTCGATTACATTGCTTGTTCATCCACGATTTCCAACTACTGCATGTACATTTTCCTACACAATGCATGTATCTTCAAAATTCTACCGCGCCTTTTGACAAGTCGAAATGTTCACCGTTATTTTGAATTCCCAACCACAACACAAACGCTGGTTTCCATTAGCATCTATTCGGCTTTGAAAGGTTTCTGCAGTGCTCAAGTCGCATCATCACAATGGGAAAACGCAAAGCTCTCACCCCTGTCGACAGCAATTCTTTGTCGAGACTTCAGATCTTAGAATCGAAAGATGAATCGACTAGAAGACAATTGATACAAGGAAAATTGTGTACGTCGTCGAAAACGCCGCGAATGAGCAATACTTCTATTCTAAGCAAAGGTAGGCCACCACTTTCTCGACTGAAGAACCGATTGGACTTTCGTGCAATAATCCGGCATCAGAAAGGAACAAAGAATCAAGTGAAAAGAAGTGATGACGCTGCCCGAGAGTCCCCTGCCATTCTTTCTGGAGAATCCAGTGACGAGAACCAAACTAGCCAAGGATTCGACTGGAGAAAAACAGCAAGGCAACACTTGGTTGATCAAGGGAACAAAATCTGTCTCGAAGAATTCAAAACCAAGGACATTCATCCGATGGATGCTGAGCTTGCGCCCACACTGGGACTCTCCCAACGACACCTACGTGACGAAGATATGGAAGGCAGACCAGACAGTCCCACATTCGACTCCAACTCATCCTCCAGCAGTTCTCCGTCGTATTGGCATCGCTGTATTCTTGCCAGGAGTGGTGGCAACTATAAACCTGTAAAAAGCCAGGACCGAATAGGCGACGCAAATGTTCAGCTTCCGATTCTTGGATCTGTCGGTCAGCGGCATAGTTTGGGGCATCAAGATCCTCGAGCCGATGACGAAAGGCCACTTACTAGAGTGTCGACGGCATCTCATTTCGGCACAGTTGGAGGAATTATGCTCAGTCAATCAGAAGTCACCATCCCAATTCTTGGGGAGAGTCAGGCTGAAGATCGGGAATGTCGACGCGAACAACCCAAAAATATGTTTGTATCGAAAGCGTACCACAGTGACGAATCAGCCATGTCTCAAGAGGAATACACTCCAACCACACCATGTGCGAAGGACTTTTCTGGACAACCGTGTGAGGATGGCGATGACGATGTCGCCGTTTGGTCCATTGATGACGAAGTCGCGAGTGGACCCATCATGTTTCAAGTTGACAATAAAAGCTATTTGCATCCTCCTCTGCCACCAGGATGGGAAATCATTGTATCTGAAAGCAGACGCCGTCCATTCTACGTTCATCCAGATTTTGGAACAACTTGGCACTGTCCCGTTGTCCTCCCTCACAAAACAAATTCGACTTCTAGTAGTGCGAACAACGATCGAAGACTTGGAAGGGAGAAAGCAAAACAAAAGCTGGCTCGCCACCTTCCTGCCCTTGCTACCTCAGGAATAGCACTGTCAAAGTCAAATGATGAACAAGTTGTGGATACTGTTTTTTCTGAAGAATCCCCTCCGTCGTGCATGTCGGATTTAGTGAATCGATACCACAATGATATAAACCTTCAGAGATCTTTTGGAAGTGGTTCTGTATCCATTCCTTTGAAATCTGACCGAATACCTCCCCTTGTGGGGAAAATGGCTTCAAGCTGTGCCTTGGCCGAGTCAAGAGCAAACCGCATTGCATCACCCAACAAAGCATCACCCAGAAACGAGGACATCGATTCACAGGTCCAGGGCAACTGCAAAAACCGTTCCTTTTCTATCGATATTGATAGTCCATCTGTCGGCTCGCTACCTCTACTCCAAAACAAGGGCACTTCACGCGTAAACACCGATTCTAAGGATCAAGGCTACGGTGTTGGAGACTGCCATTGTGCAACCTCAAAGAATGGCACGAGACGAGAAGTTGCAAAGAAAGTAGTCGACGCGGTTGACAACGTGCAATTGGATACAAATCAAGGCCGACTTTGCGATGCAACCAGTCCTATGCATCAGCGCACTGAGCATGAAATGAAATCTACAATCGATGCTCAAGTTTCAGAGGCGAAGTCTGTACCAAAGACTTCTCGATTTGAAAGCCTACTAGTCTCTCAAGGAATTCTGGGTCACACTCCACGTACTCCTACTCAAATAGAAAACTCAGGAGATGAAGGACACGTCGTCCATAAGATGAACAAAGCTGATCCGAACGCGTCATCAAAATGTCACCACGACGGCACCAGTAAAATCACTGCTGCCATGGCGGCACCATGTGAACCAATGTTGACAGCAAACATGAGTCGAAGGAAATCTGGATGGGATATGATGACCGGCAATACTCCCAGCATTTCTCTGGGACGAAAATATCCTATGGTGGTTGTAGGGCATGTATTAGGATCAGGAGATACCTTATTAAAGACTGGTCTGAGGTGTATGGCAAAGTCAAATACAACTGCATCATCCGAAGGCATCTCGGAAATACTTCTTGCGTCAGCACACCAATCCAAAAGCCCCATATCTGCAACTGCAAAAACTGATGAAATATCCAACGAAACCAATGCTTCCAATGCTGAGACAACCCCTGAGTATTTTGCAAGCTGTGACGACTCCTCAATTGCAAGTCCACTTCGAAGTGATTGCTCCCATGCCCGGCAAGAGGCTCCTACAAGTATCAATCAGAGAAAGAAAGGTGGAGCGAGAAAGCGAAACGCAAAGCGGTGCAATCCTGTTTCCACTGCGACCTACACGGAAGGATCAAGCCTGCCTTCAATGATGTTGAATAGCGACGCCGATTTGTTTTGCAGTTCTCCAAATAGATACAGAAGGAGTGAGCAAGGCGCAGATAACTCCATGGGCAGGAAATATGTGCTCAAAGAAGGAAAAATGGAAAATGTGGAGAGTGAAGCTTCTATCAGAAGTATATACAAGAGCGACAAGCCTTGTGGGGATATGTATGCCAAACACTCCATCCAAGCGACTTCTTCGACTTCCTCTACTGTAACGGACGATGACCATGGCCGTCTCAGTAAAATGTCATCCGTATCGACGGATGCAAGCGAGAAGGCCAACCCTACCGAACTTGATGGCAGGGTTGAATTCTCTGTAAGGCACAGAGCTTCCAATGACGGCAGCCGGTATTCGAGTGACGATTCGTCGACGACAGAAATCGCAACATCTGAATTGGGTCACACTTACTTCAGGACATGCAGCATCGCTGATCTTCGAACAAGGAATGGTGCTACCATCATGGTGCCGTCTTTGGACCAGACTAAGCCGCCATTTACCAGCACATTCGCGTCGAAAAACGTGCCATTGTGCCCGTCTGTGGATAGTCAAGAAGACTCCTCCGACGGTACCACCGCCTGGGATGAAGCAAACTTTACCTATGACACGGAATCAGAATCATGCATTGGGGAACACAAAGAAATGACGGTGAAGTCGTCCCGTAGTGAGCGATCTATAAAGCACGTCGTTTCCTCTAAGCTTGTGGCTCAGGAATCGAGCAGTCCTCCACGTTTCATTGATTCGAGCAAGTTTTCACTGCGGCCCGGACCAAGATGTAAGCGCATGAGTTGGAGGGTCTTGGAGCCACAAATGCCGTTGTGTTCGTTGCAACAACTCGACATTCTTTGCTATGCTGAAGAAAGACGAATGGCACGTCAAAGAGGAAGGGAGATACGGAATAAATCGAGCAAGACAAAGCACCTTTCTAGAATCAGTCGGATGAGGAAAAAGTAGTGGAATTCCCGCCATGCTGGGCTTCTTCATGTCTTCGTGTCGTCACCGCATATATGAATTGGGGACCGTTCTTCAACGTGTTTGCTGACTCTGCAAATTGTAGGAGTACTTCATTTTCATCTTGTACAAGAAATCTTGCCATCCAAATACTCTGCAATTCAGCAAGAGACAGATTGAGGCGGATTGGGACTGCCACTTGGGACTACGATCGTGCCAGCACAGGGCTTCGTCGTTTCGTCGATTCGGATAATCACGTACACAATCTAAGGCTTCTCAATGAACAACTCTTTCGTAGCATTGGATCGTCAAACGTATAGACTAGTTTTGAAATCGAGACCTGGGATATACTCGTAGATGGTGACCAAGTCCGTTGGTGAATGGGCTGTTGAGCACTAGGTAGCACAAGAGCATCATCCTGACGGCCGACGAGGAATTAGATAGTCATCAACAAGAAATAAACGCCTTTTCGGCGAGCTGGTGACTATTCCTATTCCATGTATAAACCTCTGCCGAGCAGATATTTCTACGCCAGTTGTCACCTCTTTCGTGATCACTCTATCCCACCTGACTGTCGATCTACTGGCTATTTGCCCCCTCGCACCTATATCGCCGAGCACAACTACCATTGAAATCGCCCTACGCCCCGTTCCAATTGGCAAGCACGAAATGAGACGCACACAAGAATCGCCCCTTCCAGGACAGTTTTGCTGACATTCTGAAGAATTGGTTCTAGATTTGCAAAGGAAAAGGTCTATACAGCGTCAGACAACCAACACGAATAACGGATTCTATATCCTACGTGGAGGGTGGATAATAACCCAATAGATTGGAAGGACCACAGCTAGTTTCCCTAAAACTTCGTGGGACGCCTTCGAGCAGTATACTTCGAATCAGGGCGAACACTCTTTCCCTTCTTCCTTTGTGTTTCTTTCTTGTTCATAATCCATTCTTTTGTTTTGACGCCCTTTCTTTTTCGAATCGGTCTCTCTTTCTTGTGACCCCGAGAGGCGGCAGAAACATGGACATGGGACGGCTCTTCTGCTCCTGATAAAGATGTTGGCATCTGTTGCCTGGATGTTCGATCACAGCTCAATACAAGATAATGTTTCTTGGCTTTTGCAGAATTAGGGTAATCGACTACAACACCGCCGCCAAATCCCACAGCTGTCGCACACTCGCTGATGAGAACAGCCTGCTCCGCTGTTTCAGGATAGAACTGCAATACTGCCCTTGCGCTTTTCTTGAGGATTGCATACAAGTGAGAAAAAAATCGGAGCAAGCGTCGCTTTGGATTCTGGGATGCTGAGTTACTGTAGCATAACCACTGGAGAGCAGAGATTGATATGCAAGCATCAAACGTCGCTGGACGGAATGGCAACCCAGTTCCCATATCCTACAGTTTGAAACAGCAATTGTTTGGAATAGCAAACGTAAGAAACCTCCGCAGATAGCAGGCCAAAGAATTCATAGTTCTTACGTGGTGTAGCAAGTCTCCAGTCGATTGCTTTGCGTCATCTTCTTCATCAGTTTCTTTATCGTCCTGGTTCATGTCACCATCCCCGTCAGAAAACGAATCCTCCATTCTTTCACGGGCAACTCGTAGCATATCTCGTGAAATATCGCATCCTACCCAAACGTGACCTAGCTCTTCCAACACTTGACCACTGAGGCCGCTTCCACAGCCAATATCAAGGACAAATGATGCTTGATCTGGTGGCAGAAGCAACAACTCGATAGCTCTCAACGTGATTTCTCGTTGAACGTTCACCATACGTGAGGAAGAGTTATACTTGCGGGCCTCTTTTTCATTGTAAAACAAGGAGGCGTGCCCTGTCAATTCTGGGCGTGACATTCTGGTGTGCGTATGACTAATTAACAGAATGATTTGTAGGTATCCAGTTGGACAGGGAAGTGTGATGGTGACAGGAAAAGTCAAGCTTTGGTGGTAATTCTTTCGCAGGACAAGGGTGGTCGGGAGTTGATAAGGAATATGGAATCTCATTCCAGTTGTTGTTTTTCTCAGCCATTCTTGACAATACACCGAATCCGAACCGAACAAGAAATGACACGACCGTTCATTTACCTGTTAACAGCTTGCCGTTTCAGAGATACTGATATTGGAGTAATTTTATACTACAAAACGTTACTCGGGCACGGATCAACGGACACGAAACGTACGCCATGCACTCGAGCAGTCAGAGAAGGAAGTTTGTGGGCGGAAATATACCCTGCTGTAGCAAATCCCATTCCCATATTTTTATTGGCAAGATTCCAGTTTTCACCTTGCACAACATGGAGTGGTATTTTTATCTTTGTCTAGGATTGATTAGTCTCTGGTGGTTCTTGTTGCGGCCACGAGGAGGCGGCAAGGATGCTCCTCCTCTCGTCACGGAGAGCAGGGTGGTTCCGTTGCCATTGATAGGTGTCGTCTCTGAATTTCTCAAGTCTCCGAACGACATGATGAGGCGATGCTATGATGATTATGGAAAAATTTTTACGATCCCAGTGAGTACTTGTTTTTCTTTGACAGTCGAATCGACAACAACCAAACCGAGATCTCATCAGCTTTTTAGATTTTTCACAAGCGGATGACGTTTCTAATCGGGCCTGAAGCACAGAGCCTGTTTTTCACGGCGAACGATGATACCCTTAGCCAAGACGAGCCGTACCATTTCATGCAATCTGTCTTTGGTCCAGGTGTTGTGTACGATGCCCCAAAGAAGAAGCGACAAGTGCAATTTCAAACCATGGCAAACGGCTTACGCACTGCACGCATGAAGACATACGTAGCCAAAATACAAAAGGAAACTGAACTATTCATCAAAGAAAAGTGGAGCAATCAGTCAGGTACTGTGGATTTGTACAAGGAGCTCAGCGAGCTGACCATTTTGACGGCGTCGCGATGCTTGCATGGAGATGACGTTCGAGAACACATGTTTACCGAATTGTATTCTTTATATCATGACCTGGACGAGGGTTTGACCCCTCTCACAGTTTTGTGGAACAAAGCGCCAACTCCAGAACATCGCAGAAGGGACAGAGCTCGGAAAGAGCTTGTCGAGCTATTCGGGAAAGTCATCAAGGAACGACGTGAAAACAAGGGAAGAAATGATGGATCAGATATCCTTAGTCTTTTTATGGACATGAAGTACAAAGACGGGACTCCTGCGACTGATGAGGAAGTCACGGGGCTTCTAATTGCCCTTTTGTTTGCTGGTCAACATACTTCATGCACAACCAGTACTTGGACCATGTTACTCTTGTTGCACAACCCCACTGTGTTGGATCGAGTTATTAAGGAACAAAACGCGATTGTGGATCCTTCTAAAGAGACTCTAGAGTTAGAGGATGTCCAACAAATGGAGCTTTTGCACAATTGCATGCGCGAAGCGCTGCGTATGTGTCCCACTTTCATTATGTTGCTTCGAAAGGTTATGAAGGATACGAAAGTTACAGTTGATGGAAAATCCTACGTCATTCCAAAGAACGACATTGCTGTTGTTTCTCCGACAGTTTCGATGAGGCTTGAGTCCACTTTCAAAAATCCTGATCAGTTTGATCCCGATCGCTTTGCTGCTCCTCGCGAAGAGCACAAGCAACCGTACTCCTATCTTGGCTTCGGAGGTGGGATGCATTCCTGTATGGGTCAAGTCTTTGCTTTTGTTCAAGTCAAGACCATTTTGTCAGTTATCCTGAAGCATTATGATCTAACCCCTGAATCTTCAAAGCTCCCGAGTATTGGCTACAATGACATGGTTGTCGGTCCTCGAGGAAATTGCAACGTTCGCTACGAGAAGAAAACTATTTAGTAATATAGATGTCTCCTATTGCAATTCCTAAAATCTCATTTACGTATTTGGTTTTTTTTCTAGACTCTACGTGCAAACTGTTTTGGGAGAAGTATGTTGCCCCCAAATTTGACCAGTTGTTTCAACAGTAGGAACTTTATGTAGCTGAAACGTCCGCCGAGTATCAGATCTTATTGTACGACTTATTTGAAGACGGCCTGCAACAGGACTTCGTTGTGGATCAAGGGAAGTTAGGACGGTAGCACAGCAGCTCTTCCTTGACGGGACGGTGAAAGTTACCATGTCAACCGACTCACAGTTTACTCCAACTCAACTTCGACAACGAAGAGCTCGATTTCTAAGAGATCATGCACGAGAAGTGCACGAGAAACGCGACCTCAACAAGAGCATCTCAAGAAACACGACGAATACATCGGTCTACTTTCTGAAACTCTACGTCGTTGTGGGATTAGCACTAATCTTCACGTTTGCGGCTTTTCTTAATCACACTCGTCCGAGGTTTTTGTTCGGAAGCCCTACTAAAAGGACACCATTTCACTTAGTATCAATCTATCCACCAGGGATGAGAATAGAAGCAGAGCTTCCTCGCTTCTTCAGAAGCTATTCCATTTCCACTCCACAAAACGAGAAGGCTCGGCGATCAGTAATTAAAAATGTCAACAGTCGAAGAGTTTTAAGCCGGAGAAGTGGAAGTTTCAGAACATTCTTGAAGACATGGGACGCATCAAGCGTCAACAAGCTTCTTGAGAGAGGTATTTGTGGGACCGACTTTGAAGAGGCATATATATCAAGTAGCGACGAGCGGAAGAACGACCTGATTATGTGGTGTCTGATGACTGCTAGTAGGTCGGAAGGATTTTTTCTGAGCACAATAGAAATCGTTGAATCGCCATTGTTGCTAACGAAGGGAAGAGGGATTGTCGTGAAGGATCCATCGACGCCATCTGCGCTGTCCCTGGATTTTTACATGGATCCTCGCAATGCTACACACGAACAAGATTTGGCATTTGTGCCTTCTAAGCTGTTGGATTGGATGCTGGATAACGAAGAAATAGAGGGTCAGGATTATCGAGAGTATCGAAGAAAGGCACAAAACTACCTATATGATTTGGTCTTTTCAGACGGCAGGGAAGATAATTTTTTGATATTTCAAGAAGTCTGTCAGCCGCAAAGGCCACCTAGAACAATGGGAGAAAATTGCAGAGCGGATTCGTGCTGCTACATTGTCGTTCCTGAGATCTACGGAGGTTCCATGTTTGATCATTCTAGTAGCGATGACTAGTTTATTCTATGAGAATCGGTAATAGGAAAGTCGTACTTTGGTGTCGTATCGTTAATTCGGGTTCACAGTTTGCAACAAGCTGTAAAGTTTCAACAACTGAATGTTTTGGAAGAAGATAGATATTGGAATGACAATCAAGTTTTTACTTCCAACGAGCGTCCTGCACCAAGTCGAACATGCAGTTTCAGACCAACAAGTCGTATGAAATGGGAATATTGAATCTCGTCTAGTGTATCGACTGCCTCTATAAATGAGTTAACGAATCCTTAAAACATAAATCTTGCTACGAGGGTGTGGGGTAGAACAATAGTGTTTTTCTAGTAGAAACATCTCTAAACGAATGTTGTGGTTGAACCATATTCTTACTTTCCAAAACCCAACTCTCAGTGCAGTCGGTCACCTAAACGATTGTGCTCAGCATCACATCAATACTTCGCTCTATCTTTCGGGCAACGCTAACGTCCATCTCGCTTACGTCCATCTCGCTTTACGACTGCAGCGACTCCTACGAGACATATAGAGAGTGATGCAGGGAGTTAGAAAATGCAAATCGACGCTTAAAGAATTCAGCATTTGGCACATACTACTTTGCGTCTCCAGTTGTCAGCATCTGGGTCAAAGATGAATTGTGAGTCGTTGGTAAAGGCCATGTCGAAGATCAGCATGAACGACAAAATGGATATCAAAGCCAAATATTGTAGCCACGCCACTCCTCCAGTGCCTTGATGATATGAGGCAAAGGCTACCAGTGCGAGGAACAGCAAGATGGTTACTTGGAGCTTTTGACGGAAGATCATTTTGCCTATTTGTGAACACAAGGTTGTTCAACTCGTGGTTTCGTTGATGGTCTTGGCTTTCAGGCTGATTTTTTCCCTCTGCCAGCAGCAGCAAGCAGCAACGTCGTCGTCTAAAAACCAGATATAAAAGTATCCATACACGAGTAGAATTCCAATGCAACTACATCCAGCAGACAGCTGGCTGGCGCGGGAGACAATAAGGGGGGGAGAAAAGAAAACACGACCCGAGTTTTCAGGACCTATTGTTACAGTTATACACTAGGTGTTGTTTTTCGGTGATACTATAGTAGTGTTATGTAGCCGTCGCAGCAATACATCCAAAGTAGAAACTATTTGCGTTGGACAAGAAGAAGTAGCCTAGAAACATATAACTGTAGTGCCCTTTCACTCTGGGCAAACTATCTTATCATGGAGCCCAAATCCCAGGCCAACAGGTAAACCATACCAAACAAACAGGAAAGCACATACTTACTCCACGAGAACTACTAGAACTAGACACAAGGCCTGACAACTGGATGACAATGATACACAAAGATCCGAACAGTTGGGAACTGTAGTAGAAGAAGAATTGGATCTACTAGAAGGCGCTTGGGGTACAGAGACCTTAAGGGGGGTCCACACTCTCGTCTGCTTGTCCCAATATTTAGGGAGTTCCCCTCCCATGTGCAAGGAATTGGTGTTCTTGCGGCAGCAGCGCACATCAACAACAATGGCGGCAAACTCGAATCCATCTCGGATACGCCATTGAGTCCCTACATGAGCGCTGCCTTCATGGTTGCATAACACTGGGGCATGCCACTAAAGGTAAAGTGGCTACGATGACGAACCGTCCGACTAGTTAGAGTACAGTCCTGGCCCGTGACCTGTTTCTCAAACGTAGACGGCAGCACCGGAGAGCTCGTGGTCTTCTCCTTAACTAGATCAGTTCGGAGTGGTCGACCACCAGGCGAGTCGACGCAGTCGACTCGCCACGGACGCAGTCCGTGCGCGGACCGGGTCCGAGCAGAGAAGAGGCAGAGAAGGAGGAGGAGCTCCGGAGGCTGTGCATGAGGTGGAGCAGCAGCCGGAGCTCATTCTCCTTGCATCGTCGAAACAGTGGTCTCTTAGCGTAGCTAATCGAACACTGTTCCTGTTTTTTGGCTTTTTGCTTTCTTTTCCTGCGCCTATCTTTCGCTTCCCATCAGATAGTCTCTGTGCCTGCTTCCCAGTGCACAGTTTTGTTCCTTTTGCTCCTTCCGA
>JAAMXS010009095.1:0-16772 GCA_019693525.1 Cylindrotheca fusiformis | reverse complement strand
GCTTCCTGCAATCTTGACTCACTAGTGACTAATCACTCTGGCGGGATTCAAACAATGGAACTTCAAAGAATATCATAGCGACACACCTTATTACTTCTACGAGAGGTTGACTAGGAAACCAGACCACCGTCACCAGAAAAATGTCGAGCATGGATGATCAGACGAATTTCATTTTCGATCATCAACCTTGTCCTGGTCAGCGTTTCCGTGCCACTCTCCCCAGGTCGTTTCCAAAAGATAGCTTCAACCAGGAAATCGCAGGGCTAGATGCCAGCAAAGAAAAAGAGAACTTGGATAGACATCTTGCAGGTTCGATGGCGAAACTCAGTTTGAAGGATCGAGAAGCAGCACTCGAAGAAGTTCATGGAATTGTTAAGAATGACCCTGAAGACATGTATTTACTTCAATTGAACTTACAAGTGATGGAGGATCATGTGAATTCGATCAAGCGCGGGACTGTTTACGAGAAGGCCGAGGCAGTCGATCCATGTTTTGTCTCCAGTCGTGAAATTCGGCTTCTGTTTCTGAGAGGGAATCGATACGATCCAAAGGCTGCAGCAGAGCAGCTGATAAAGCACTTTGACCTGAAGCTCTCACTATTTGGAAGGGAAAAGCTTACAAGGAACATCTCCCTGTGCGACCTAGATGACAACGACAGGATGTGCCTTGAATCAGGCTTCTGTCAGATTCTTTCTCAAAAGGATGTAGCTGGAAGAACGATTCTGCTCATTTTGCCAGGCCTCCTCCCAAATGTAGCGATGAAACATGGGATTCGGGCGTTGTATTACCTATGTATGTCTACGCTCCAAGAAAGCGACGATGTAATGAAGAAGGGAATAGTAAAGTTATGCTACGCCGCCGGTCGCTATAAGCATCGGAGGAAATCAGCTGGATTAGCTCTGGTGGCACAATATCTGTGTTCCACTCCGATCCCATGGGGAGGAGTTCATTTATGTTTTGGCGAGAAGGATTACTTGGAGTATGTTTACCGCCGTGTCATCATTCTTGTCCTCCCCGTTGGAATTGCGGTCAAAATCAGGACTCACTTTGGAACTCACATGGAATGCGTGAACGCCCTTCGCGGATATGGAATTGCTGAAGGGTCACTCCCAATATCGCTGATTGATGCAAACCCTCTGCTTCACGATCATATGACCTGGTACGAGCATCGCAAAAAATTTGATATAGATCCTGTGAAGCCAAATGATGTTTCATCATTGCAGAAGACTCCCATTGGAAGGCATGACTCTGGAAATGGTGATGTCACGAATGCAGTAAGTTGTCCCAGTTTGGCAAGGAAAACGGACCCGTGCTACTGCGATATCCTGGTAAGTCGTCAAGTGATTGCCCTCTTTACGTTTATAGCAACTTGGCTCAACGTTTCCAAAGTTTGGACGGGAGCATCAGGTCCATCCAGGTAATATCCGACTTAAGAAGTTGCTCGTGGAACATTCTGCCAAGTACGAGGCGATTGATGGGAAGAAAGAGAAGATGGAGTTTGCACAGGATTTGGTGAGACAGATGAAGGCTTCGGGATCTCGTTTCCTAATGTTCGACCAGAACATTAAGGCTTGGACAGATGTTAGTGACAAAATGGCACGCAACAAGGTCTCAAAAGCACTTCGAAATACCCGTCGCTCAAATGGGATCGTTGAGGCTAGGAAGCGACTGTGAATTGATTGTCCAAGAGAGCTGGTACATGAATATTGAGATGGAGGAATATCAGTTCTGCACAAAAGCGTGTACAGAACGTTTATGACAGCAAAATGATCTTCTGCTGTCCAAGTAGTCAATACGAAATTGATGTCCCATAGTGGAACACAGAATATTCGTTGCAAAACGACGGCTAGTAAACCCGTGTTACAGGAGGATCATAATAATTCAATCACATCACATATCGGCTACATTTCATGCTCTGCAACAGCTGCCCGGTCGCAGACGTTTTCTTACATTGGTTTTAGAAAGTGATGTGAGGACTGAATGGTATCATGATGAAGAGAAACAGCCTGGTATAGCAAGCGAGGTTGACTTAGCATACTTCCTGCTTAAGAATTATACTGCTTTAATAGCCTTTGCAAGCTGTGAAAGGAGTCCTTATGTCACTGCAGTGCAGAGGACCAAAGAAAGACGTATATCCGGGTATTTCATGGACCCATGAAATCGCCATAATATAGTCGCAATTTCTGTAGTGGTGCCCCCTTCCCATTTGATGTGTAGCAGCAGGCTTCGTTTCATATTATATGAAACGAAGCCTAGCACGGAACGTAGAAACTTGACTGTCACCAGAAAAGAAAACATGTCGAGCTTGGATGATCAGACGAGTGTCCTAGGTCAGCGTTTCCGTAGCACAGCCCCCGTTGAATTTCCGGAAGGTGGCTTCAACCAGGAAAGCGGCAAAATTGATGTCAACAAAGAAAAAGAGAACTTGGATAGGGTTCTTTCAGCTTCGATGGGGAAACTCAGCGTGAAGGATCGAGAAGCAGCACTCGAAGAAGTTCATGGAATTGTTAAGAATGACCCTGAAGACATGTATTTACTTCAATCGAACTTACAAGTGATGGAGGATCATGTGAATTCGATCAAGCGCGGGACTGTCTACGAGAAGGCCGAGGCAGTCGATCCATGCTTTGTCTCCAGTCGTGAAATTCGGCTTCTGTTTCTGAGAGGGAATCGATACGATCCAAAGGCTGGCGCAGAGCAGCTGATAAAGCATTTTGACCTGAAGCTCTCGCTCTTTGGAAGTGAAAAGCTTACAAAAGACATCACCCTGCACGATCTGGATGACAACGACAGGATGTGCCTTGAATCCGGCTTCTGTCAGATTCTTCCTCAAAAGGATGTTGCTGGAAGAACGATTGTGCTGATTTTGCCAGGCCTCCGTCCAAATGCAGCGATGAAACATGCGGTTCGGGCTTTATACTACCTAGTGATGACTACGCTCCAAGAAAGCGAAGAAGTACAGATGAAGGGTATAGTAAAAATTTCCTACGCAGTCGGTCGCTACAAGAATAGAAAGAAAGCAGCTGGTTTTGCTCAGGTGGCACAATATATGTCTTCGACTCCTTTCCGATTGCGAGGAATTCATATGTGTTTTGAAGAGAGAGATTTCGAGGAGTATGCAAGACGCCGTGCCATCATTCTTGTCCTGCCCACCAGTGTTGCGGCTAAGACCAGGACCCACTTTGGAACGCACATGGAATGCTTGTACTCCCTTCGCGGATATGGAATCACTGATGGGTCACTTCCAATATCGCTGATTGATGCAAACCCTCTGCTTCACAATCATATGACCTGGTATGAACACCGCAGAATAGTTGATTTAGATCCTCTGAAGCCAAATGAATTTTCATCAATGCAGAAGACTCTCATTGGAAGGCAAGACGCTAGAAATGGTGATGTCACGAATGCAGTACGTTGTCCCAGTTTGGCAAGGAAGACGGACCCCTGCTACTGCGATATCCTGGTAAGTCTTCAAGTGATTGCCCTTTTACGTTTACAGCAGTTTGTCTCAACGTTTCCAAAGTTTGGACGGGAGCATCAGGTCCATCCAGGTAATATCCGACTTAAGAAGTTGCTCGCTGGACTTTCTGGCGAGTACGAGGCGATTGATGGGAAGAAAGAAAAGATGGAGTTTGCACAGAAATTGGTGAGACAAATGAAGGCTTCTGGATCTCGTTTTCTAATGTTCGACCAGAACATTAAGGCTTGGACAGATGTTAGTGACAAAATGGCACGTAACAAAGTCTCAAAAACACTTCGAAATAGCCGCCGCTCAAATGATAACACTGAGGCTAGGAAGCGATAGTGAATTGATGGCAAAAAGAGAAGCATTCAGTTGCTGCATAGAAGTATTCACATAGAAGGTGGTGGAATCGCAGTTCTACGCGAAAGAGTTTACATACCGTTTCATGACCGCAAAATGATCTTCTGATCAAGTTCTCTTGCTCTGTATCTGCTAGGAGGAGAGGGCCGTAGCAGTAGCTCCAAGCTCCAAGTAGACAATACACAGTTGATGCGCCATAATAGAATAAAGAATATTAGTTAACTAATATGACTTGTCATTCTGTCAGTATTGTTGTCGTCACCCTCACTGCAAAAAGACGGCTAACATGCCCTGTTACACGGAGGATCAGAAGAGGAATCACATCACACATTGGCAATATTTCATACTAGCTCCAAACATTTGGGTACTTTCCTACACTGGTTTTAACAACAGATTTGAGGACTAAACGGTATCAGGATGGAGAAAAACAGCCTGCTATAGCAAGGTATCTTATTATACTCAATACTTCAGAAGTCTACTATTAAGGGTCTCCGCACTTGTGACCCTACCCCGAAATGTAGGGGGAAATTCGTGTTATTGTTGGGAGCAGCAAGTCAGCAACCATGGCGCAATCTTGAGTCCACGAAAGAAGAAAAGTGCTTTCCTCGCGCAGTTTTGGATGCTTACAGTATTATACCGTGAGAACAAGCTTCCGAAAGCAGCACTTAGTTCAGGATCAAAACATTAGTGCCATAGTCATGTTTGTTTGTTCGTCAAATTTGTGGATGGCCGGACAGACTCGTGATGGTACTATTTCAGTCCCAATTCTCTCTTCAGTCCCAGACACGCGTTCGGAAATGGAGCGTGGCCAACAGAATTTGAGCAAAAAACCATCATTAAAAGAGACGAAGCATAGCGACGTAACCGACTGCGAGGAAGGCTGACTAGGAACCCGATCACCACCATTAGAAAATGTCGAACTTGCAAGATCAGACGAATTTCATTTTCGATCATCAACACTTCCCAAGGCAGCGTTTCTGTGCCATTCTCCCCAAGCCATTCCCAGGAGATAGCTTGAACCAGAAAATCGCAGAGCTAGATACTAACAAAGAAAAAGAGAATTTGGATAGATATCTTGCAGCTTCGATGGGGAAACTCAGCTTGAAGGATCGAGAAGCAGCGCTCGAAGAAGTTCATGGAATTGTTAAAAATGACCCTGAAGATGCGTATTTTCTTCAATCAAAATTACAAGCGATGGAGAACTGTGTGAGCTCCGTCAAGCGCGGAACCGTTTACGAGAAGGCCGAGGCGATCGATCCGTGTTTTGTCTCGAGCCGTGAAATTCGTCTTTTGTTTCTGAGAGGGAATCGATACGATCCACAGGCTGGCGCAGAGCAGCTCATAAAGCATTTTGACCTGAAGCTCTCACTCTTTGGAAATGAAAAGCTTACGAAAGACATCACCCTGTACGATCTAGATGACAACGACAGGGTGTGCCTTGAATCCGGCTTCTGTCAGATTCTTCCTCAAAAGGATGTAGCTGGGAGAGCAGTTCTGCTAATTTTACCCGGTCTCCGTCCAAATTTAGCGATGAAACATGGGATTCGGGCCATATACTACCTAGTTATGACTACGCTCCAAGAAAGCGAAGAGATACAGAAGAAGGGTATCGTAAAAATAATCTACGCCGTCGGTCGCTACAAGAATAGAAAGAAAGCAGCTGGTTTTGCTCAGGTGGCACAATATGTGTCTTCGACTCCTTTCCCATTGCGAGGAAATCATTTATGTTTTGACGCGAGAGATTACCAGGAGTATGCCTACCGCCGCGCCGTCATTGTCGTCCTACCCACCAGTGTTGCTGCCAAAACCAGGACTCACTTTGGATCTTACACGGAATGCGTGTATGCCCTTCGCGGGTATGGAATCTCTGAAGGGTCACTCCCAATATCGCTGATCGATGCAAACCCTCTGCTTCATAATCATATGACCTGGTATGAACACCGCAGAATAGTTGATTTAGATCCTCTGAAGCCAAGCACATTTTCGTCTGCGCATAAGAACTCTGAAAGTGGTGATGTCACGAATGCAATGGTTTGCAGCAGTTTGACAAGGAAAATAGAACCCCGTTCTGGCGATATTCTGGTAAGTCGACTGAATGTCTGTCCTCTTCGTATTTATAGCAACACGGCTTAACCTTTCCAAAGTTTGGACGGGAGCATCAGGTCCATCCAGGTAATATCCGACTTAAGAAGTTGCTCGCTGGATTGTCTGGCGAGTACGAGGCGATTGATGGGAAGAAAGAAAAGATGGCGTTTGCCCAGAATTTGGTGAGACATATGAAGGCTTCCGGATCTCGTTTCCTAATGTTCGACCAGAACACGAAGGCTTGGGCAGATGTTAGTGACAAAATGGCACGCAACAAAATCTCAAAAACACTTCAAAATAGCCGTCGCTCAAATGCTATCATTGAGGCTAGGAAGCGATTGTAAAAGAGAAACGTTCGGTTGCTACATAGACATTGACATGGGAGATGGTCGAATCTCAGTTCTACTCGAAGGAGTATACACACCGTTTCATGATAGCAGCATCTTCTGATCAAAGTTATTTTGCTCTGTATCTGCTAGGAGGAGAGGGCCATAGCGGAAGCTCCAAGTAGACAATACGCAGTTGATGCGCCAGATAGCTTGCCGAAACATACTCGCTACTGCAAAAGTCTATGGTTTGAAATCGTTCGATGCTGTGAAAGGAATCCAAAGATCCCTGTAGTGTCAGTTACGGGGCTCAACTTACCCCAGAAACCAGAAAACTTTTGCATTGGGGAACGAGTTGGGCCCCCATGACCAGTACATATAATCCACAATATTCACAATGATCGGAGGCCCATCTATACATTCAGTTTGCTATGCTGATAAAGATTATGACTCATTAAACTATCTGATTCACGATCATCTTGTGACCCTAGATCTCATTCTTGATATGACTCTCACGAAGTATTCACATCGTGTAGTTCATTGGAACGCAAAACGCCAGTTTCCTCTTGTCACAAATGAGTACTCCTAACAGTACCCGATTCCCTTACAGGCAACCCGGATTTCAACCAAATAACCCGGATCTCAAGGCACAACACAACGATGGCCATCTCTCTGGAACGGTTGCAAGAGGCTTCGAGCAAAGTCATGATTAAGAGACGCAGCATAGCGACATAGCCGACTACGAGGAAGGCTGACTAGGAACCCGATAGCCACCATCAGAAAAATGTCGAACTTGCTCGATCAGACGAACTTCTTTTTCGATCATCAACGTTTACTGGGGCAGCGTTTCTGTGCCATTCTCCCCAGGCCATTCCCAGAAGATAGTTTCTACCATGAAATCGGAGAGCTAGATGCCAACAAAGAAAAAGAGAGCCTGGATAGACATCTTTCAGCTTCGATGGGGAAACTCAGCTTGAAGGATCGAGAAACAGCACTCGAAGAAGTCCATGGAATTGTTAAGAATGATCGCGAAGATGTGGCTTTTCTTCAATCAAAGTTACAAGCGATGGAGGAGTGTTTGAGCTCCATCAAGCGCGGAACTGTTTACGAGAAGGCCGAGGCGATCGATCCATACTTTGTCTCGAGCCGTGAAATTCGTCTTTTGTTTCTGAGAGGGAATCGATACGATCCACAGGCTGGCGCAGAGCAGCTGATAAAGCATTTCGACAGAAAGTTCTCACTCTTTGGAAGTGAAAAGCTTACAAGAAACATCACCCTGTACGATCTAGATGACAACGACAGGATGTGCCTTGAATCTGGCTTCTGTCAGATTCTTCCTCAAAAGGATGTAGCTGGGAGAGCAATTCTTCTAATATTGCCCGGCCTCCGACCAGATCTAGATGTTCAACATGGATTGAGGGCCATGTACTACCTATGTATGACTACGCTCCAAGAAAGTGAAGAGATACAGAAGAAGGGTATAGTGAAACTCGCTTACGCCGTCGGTCGCTACAAAACTAGAACAAATGAAGCTGGATTAGCTCAGGTGGCACAATGTGTGTCTTCAACTCCGTTCCCGTTGGGAGGAATGCATTTGTGTTTTAACGCGAGCGATTACCTGGAGTACGTTTGCTACCGTGCCATCATTCTCGCCTTACCCACCAGCGCTGCGGCCAAAACCAGGACTCACTTTGGAACTCACATGGATTGCTTGTATGCCCTTCGAGGCTATGGAATCGTTGAAGGGTCACTCCCACTATCGCAGATCACTGCAAACCCTCTGCTTCACAATCATATGACCTGGTACGAAAACCGCATAAAAGTTGATTTAAATCCTGTGAAGCCACACACTGTTTCATCATCGCATGAGACTCTCGTTCGAAAGCAAGATTCTGAAAATGGTGATGTCACGGCCACATTTGTTTGTCCCAGTTTGACACGGAAAATTGAACCTCGTTGGGGCGATATCCTGGTAAGTCGTCTGATAGCTACCCTTCTTACTCTCGCAAAAACGAGACTCAACTTTCCAAAGTTTGGACGACAGCATCAGGTCCATCCAGGTAATATCCGTCTTAAGAAGTTGCTCATGGATCATTCTGCCGAGTACGAAGCGATTGATGGGAAGAAAGGAAAGATGGCGTTTGCTCAGAATTTTGTGACACAAATGAAGGCTTCAGGATCTCGTTTCCTAACGTTCGACCAGGACATTGAGGCTTGGACAGAAGTGTGCGATAAAAGGGCCCGCAACAAGGTCTCGAAAACAATTCGAAACAGCCGTCGCTATAATAGCTAGAGAGCGATAGTTAACTGATTGGAAGAATCGGAGTACAGAAACAATGACAAAGGCGAAGGTGGAATGTCAGTTCTACGCGAGAGAGTATACATTGCGATTCGAGGGACAATAGCTTCATAGCAGGTCAAGGCAGCATCATCACCCTGCTTTTGCTTCATATCTGCTACGAGGATAGGGCCATAGAGAGCACGTATAGCCAATGATAGCCTTTCTCTGTTGGTAGTACAATCTTATTGTTCACCTCTGTATTCTATCCCTTGAGATCAGCTGACATGAGGACTGAGCAGTATCATTAAAGACATCCTGCTACAATAAGAGAGGTTGACTAAACAACCTTCATACTTTTGAATTGCATTTTTTGAAGCCTTTCCAAGCTGTGAAAGGAATCTTAATATCACGACGGTATCAGTTTCAGAAGTGAAGGGGCCTCAACGACGGTGCGGATCTAAATGATGAACCCGTACAGCCGGGTGTCTATTGGACTCCCATGACCACTATGAAGCCCATTGACAGCCATATACCTCATAACATTTCTGTTTGAAGGGTTTGCAGCACCAGACCCTGAGAATAAAGTGAGACGCATAGCGACAGAACCTACTAAAAGGAAGGCTGACTAGGAACCCTACAATTGTTACAGGAAAATGACCAGTTTGGATGATCAGACGAATCCCGTTTTCGACCATCAACGTTTCCGTACCGCAACCCCCCTTTTATTTCCGGGAGATGGCTTCAACCAGGAAAGCGGAAATCTAGATGTCAACAAAGAAAAAGAGAACTTGGATAGATATCTTGCAGCTTCGATGGGGAAACTCAGCGTGAAGGATCGAGAAACCGCACTCGAAGAAGTTCATGGAATTGTTAAGAATGACCTTGAAAACATGTTTTTTCTTGAAGCAAGTTTACAGGCGATGGAGGATCGTCTGAATTCCATCAAGCGCGGAACTGTTTACGAGAAGGCCGAGGCGATCGACCCATATTTTGTCTCGAGCCGTGAAATTCGTCTTCTGTTTCTGAGAGGGAATCGATACGATCCACAGGCTGGTGCAGAGCAGCTAATAAAGCATTTTGACCTGAAGCTCTCACTCTTTGGAAGTGAAAAGCTTACAAAAGATATCACCCTGCTCGATCTGGATGGCAACGATAGGATATGCCTTGCATCCGGCTTCTGTCAGATTCTTCCTCAAAAGGATGTAGCTGGAAGAACGATTCTGCTGATTTTGCCAGGCCTCCGTCCAAATTTAGCGATGAAACATGCGGTTCGGGCCATATACTACCTAGTTATGACTACGCTCCAAGAAAGCGAAGAAGTACAGATGAAGGGTATAGTAAAAATTTCCTACGCCGTCGGTCGCTACAAGAATAGAAAGAAAGCAGCTGGTTTTGCTCAGGTGGCACAATATATGTCTTCGACTCCTTTCCGATTGCGAGGAATTCATATGTGCTTTGAAGAGAGAGATTACGAGGAGTATGCGTACCGCCGTGCCATCATTCTTGTCCTACCCACCAGTGTTGCTGCCAAAACCAGGACTCACTTTGGATCTTACACGGAATGCGTTTATGCCCTTCGCGGATATGGAATCACTGATGGGTCACTCCCAATATCGCTGATCGATGCAAACCCTCTGCTTCACAATCACATGACCTGGTATGAACACCGCAGAATAGTTGATTTAGGTCCTGTGAAGCCAAACGAATTCTCGCCTGCACATAAAGCTCTCCTTGGAACTCAATACTCTGAAAAAAGTGATGTCACGAATGCAATGGTTTGCAGCAGTTTGACAAGGAGAATTGAACCTCGTTCTGGCGATATTCTGGTAAGTCGACTCAAAGACTACCCGCTTCGTGTTTACAGCAACATGGCTCAACTTTTTCAAGTTTGGTCGGGAGCATCCGGTCCATCCAGGTAATATACAACTTAAGAAGTTGCTCGTGCAATTTTCTGCCAGGTACGAGGCGATTGATGGGAAGAAAGAAAAGATGGAGTTTGCCCAGAATTTGGTGAGACAAATGAAGGCTTCTGGATCTCGTTTCCTAATGTTCGACGAAAACATTGAGGCTTGGACAGATGTTAGTGACAGAATGGCACGCAACAAAGTCGCAAAAACGCTTCGAAACAGCCGTCGCTCAAATGGTATCATTGAGGCTAGAAAACGATAAGTGAACTGATTGCGAAAGAGAACATTGGGTTTCTACATAAATGTTGACGTAGGAGATGGTGGAATCAGTTCTACGCAAGAGTACACTACATATCATTTTCATGCCAACAAATGATCTTCCGATCAGGGCTATCTTGCTCTAAGCTCCAACAAACGCAGTTGATGCCGCAGAATAAAATTCAGAAGATAAGTTGGCAAATATGACTTGTTCTTCCGTCAGTATAGCTGTCAGTTTCACAGCAAAAAGGCGGTTAGAATACCCATGTTACAAGGAGGATCATCATATAGTTCATGCCCTTGTCCATGCAGGTATGAAGTCGAATCTGTCGAACGAATCAAAATACGCACAACACACAGACGACTGTCGAAATCGCCAAAACAAACCTTCACTCGCTAGTTTCAAACGAAATTTCTAGAATAAAACTATATCTCACTCTTTTTTCATCAACGTATGGTATCCAAGTCGTTTGTGGATTATCAGGGACTTACAACATTTTCCCCTAAATTTGTGTCCAACACAGATGTGAGGACTAAACGGTATTGGGATGGAGAAAGACAGCCTCCTACAGCAATTGAGGTTAGCTAAACTTGCTTAATATCACTACAATATCAGTTATGGAGGGCCCTCAACGACACCTCTATAGCACCACAGAAATCAGACAAGCTGTACATCTGGAGCACTACGAAAGGTCATACTATAGTCGCAATCGTTAGGCTTGGGGCGTGCCGTACATGTCGTAGCAAAGTAGTGGTGTCGCAACGACACGTGCGATATGTCCCTCTCCATTACAGTATCTCCCATACAGTACAGTAACGAATGACACGTATTTTTCGAACGAGCAAAGAAATTCGTTGGTACAATGGTGGATGCAGTGATATCGTCATTCTGTTCAAAGAGCAGTTGCAGGCATCGGATGAAAGTTTTATTGAGAGAAGCATAGCGACGCAACCTACTACGAGAAAGGCTGACTAGGAACACGACGACCATCGCCACAAAAAATGTCGAGCTTGCGTAATCAGATGAGTTTCATTTTCGATCCTCCGTCTTTCCAAGGGAAGCGTTACTGTGCCATTCTTCCCAGACCATTTCCAGAAAATAGCTTTGACACGGAAAGCGCAAATCTAGATGCCAATAAAGAAAAAGAGGACTTGGATAGATACCTTGCAGCTTCGATGGGGAAACTCAGCCTGAAGGATAGAGAAGCAGCACTCGAAGAGGTTCATGGAATCCTAAAGAATGACCCTGAAGATACGTGTTTTCTTCAAGCAAACTTACAAGCGATGGAGGATCGTCTGAATTCCATCAAGCGCGGAACCGTTTACGAGAAGGCCGAGGCAGTCGATCCATGCTTTGTCTCCAGTCGTGAAATTCGTCTTTTGTTTCTGAGAGGGAATCGATACGATCCAAAGGCTGCAGCAGAGCAGCTGATAAAGCATTTTGACCTAAAGCTCTCACTCTTTGGGAGTAAAAAGCTTACGAAAGACATCACCCTGGTCGATCTGGATGACAACGACAGGATATGTCTTGCATCCGGCTTCTGTCAGATTCTTCCTCAAAAGGATGTAGCTGGAAGAACGATTCTGCTGATTTTGCCAGGTCTCCATCCAAATCTAGATGCTAAAAATGGTTTGAGGGCTATGTACTACCTAGCTATGAAGACACTCCAAGAAAGCGAAGAGATACAGAAGAAGGGTATTGTAAAGCTCGCCTACGCCGTCGGTCGCTACAAAACTAAGACAGTAGCAGATGCTCAGGTGGCGCAGTATGTGTCTTCAACTCCGTTTCCAGTGGGCGGAATGCATTTATGTTTTGACGCGAGTGATTACCTGGAGTATGTTTACTGCCGTGCTATCATTCTCGTCCTATCCACCAGCGTTGCGGCCAAAACCAGGATTCACTTTGGAACTCACATGGAATGCTTGTATGCCCTTCGCGGATATGGAATCACCGAAGGGTCACTCCCAATATCGCCGATCGATGTGCACCGTCTGCTTCACAATCATAGGACCTGGTATGAACACCGCAAGAAACTTGATTTAGATCTAGATCCGGTGAAGCCAAACGCTGTTTCATCTCAGCAGTCAGAAATTGGTGATTTCGCGAATGCAATGGTTTGTCCCATTTTGACACCAAAAATTGAACCTCGTTGGGGTGATGTCTTGGTAAGTCATCTGGTGGATGCCCTTCTCACTTTCGCAAGAACTAGGCTCATATTTTGCAAGTTTGGACGAGAGCATCAGGTCCATCCAGGCAATCTCCGACTTAAGAAGCTACTATTAGAACTTTCAGTAGAGTACGAGGCAATTGTCGGGAAGAAAGAGAAGATGGAGTTTGCACATAATTTGGTGAGGCAAATGAAGGCTTCTGGATCCCGTTTCCTAATGTTCGATCGGAGCATTGAAGCCTGGGCAGAAGTGTGCGACAAAGTGGCACGCAACAAGGTGTCGAAAACACTGCGAAACAACCGTCGCTTGAATAGTATCTTTTAGGCTAGGAAACGATAGTGAAGAGATGGCGAAAGAGAAAAAGTTTGGTTCATATGCAGCAACATTGGCATTGGCGATGGTGGAAATCTGTGTTCTATGCGAGTGAACCAAGGCAGCGAAAGCATTGCTTTGTCTCTGCATGAGTATAGTGTCATGGGGGCGCTCTTAGCAGATGATAGCCTTTCTTGCTGCAAGTGCAATCTTGGTGTTCTCCTTGGAAGACATTCTGCGTTCTATCATGGGGGATCAGCTTCGCCGACTATGACTTGTTCTCCTGTCATAGCAAGAGCAACGGCTGAAGTACTCGGGTTCCATGAAGGATCATAACAATTAGATCACAACAGGTAATGGCTATGTTTTTTGCTCTATAGCTATCCTTCTAATCGAATACCCCTGTATACTTTCTCCACATCGGTTTTGAACAAAATAAGTGGATTAGGATGAAAACGACAGATTGCTACAGCAAGGGAGGTTGGTCAAGCATTCTTCCTACTGTAGTTTCAAATTTCCTTTTTCAAAACCTTTGAAAGATGTAAGAGGAATCGCAATAAACCAACTTCGACACATCTCTGTGGAGGATAGATAGTCTACTTTCACTGGATCCAACATCAGGTAAACCAAACTACAGAGCTATGAGTTAGAGGGACTAATATAGTGGCTACGACTCCTATTGAAACACTTACATCCGGGTGCCTTTCTAGCTTTTTGTAACTTGTTCCCAATTGTCACACCAACAACTCAAAGACGGTGGTTTCAATCGATGCAATGATAGTTACTCTGTTTGAAGAGCAGCAGCTGACGTTGGATGAAATCTTGATGGAGTGAAGCATAGCGGCATAAACTACATCGTGGAACGGAAAGTCGGAACCCGAAAACCATTGACCAGAAAAATGTCGAGCTTGGATGATCAGACGAATGTTATGTTCGATCAACGTTCCCTAGGTCAGTGTTCCCATGCCAGCCTCCCTAGGCCATTTCCGGAAGATAGCTTCAGCCAGGAAAGCGCAGATCTAGATACCAACAAAGAAAAAGAGAACTTGGATAGACACCTGGCAGCTTCGATGAGGAAACTTAGCTTGAAGGATCGAGAAGCAGCACTTGAAGAAGTTCATGGAATCGTGAAGAATGATCGCGAAGATGTGTTTTTTCTTGAAGCAAATTTACAAGCGATGCAGGATCGTGTGAATTCCATTAAGCGCGGAACTGTTTACGAGAAGGCCGAGGCAGTCGATCCATGTTTTGTCTCCAGTCGTGAAATTCGTCTTCTGTTTCTGAGAGGGAATCGATACGATCCAAAGGCTGCAGCAGAACAGCTGATAAAACATTTTAACCTGAAGTTCTCGCTCTTTGGGAAGGAAAAGCTTACAAAAAACGTCACTCTGCTTGATCTGGATGGCGACGACAGGATGTGCCTTGAATCCGGATTCTGCCAGATTCTCCCTAAAAAGGATGTAGCTGGAAGAACGATTCTGCTAACACTACCAGGCCTCCGACCTGACCTACCAATGAAACACGGCTCGAGGGCCCTGTACTATCTAGCGATGACTACGCTACAAGAAAGCGAAGAGGCACAGAAGAAAGGAATAGTTAAGGTATCCTACGCCGTCGGTCGCTACAAAAGTAGAGCAAATGAAGCTGCTTTTGTTCAGGTGGCGCAGTTGGTGTCGGCAACTCCGGTTCCATTGGGAGGAATTCATTTGTGTTTTGATGCAAGCGATTACCTGGAATATGTTTACCGCCGTGCCGTCATCCTGGCCCTGCCCTCCAGCGTTGCGGCCAAAATCAGGACGCACTTTGGAACTCACATGGAATGCTTGTATGCCCTTCGCGGATACGGAATCACCGAAGGGTCCCTCCCAATATCACAGATCGATGAACACCCTCTGCTTCACAATCATAAGACCTGGTATGAACACCGCAAAAAAGTTGATTTAGATTCTGTGAAGCCAAACGAAGTTGCATCGTCGCAGAAGCCGTCCCCTCGAAGGCAAGACTCTGAAAATGATGATGTCACGGATGCAATGCTTTGTTCCAGTTCGACACAGAAAATTGAACCTCGTTGGGGCGATGTCCTGGTAAGTCGTCTCTTGGCTGCCCTCTATGATTTTGTAACAACTTGGCTCAACGTTTGCAATAGTTTGGTCATGAGCATCAGGTCCATCCAGGCAATCTCCGACTTAGGAAGTTGCTGGCGGATCATTCTGCCGAGTACGAGGCGATCGATGGGAAGAAAGAGAAGATAGAGTTTGCACAGAATTTGGTGAGACAAATGAGGGCTTCCGGCTCTCGTTTCCTAACGTTCGACCAGAACGCTGAGGCTTGGATAGAAGTAGGCGACAAACTGGCTCGCAACAAGGTCTCGAAAACAATTCGAAACAGCCGTCGCTCGAATCGTTCCACTCAGGCTGTGAGAAGATAGTGAAGTGGTTGCAAACAAACAAACACAGGAGCAGTTCCGAAGGAAAGACTATACAATACAATTGGCGGCCGTAGAATGATCTTCAGAGCGAGATGCTTTGCCTTTCATGCACCATGAGGAGCGGGACATGCCGGACTCTGTCACTTGACTGTATTTCTCGTCGCTGGAATTCAACATTTTCAGGTTGAAACTGTGTAGTTGGCACATGTTTATTTCAAGTGAGGATCCTGGGATCAACTGGAATATCGTTACCTACGCTATCTCTGGCACAGGATATTCCGTTGAGTCAGCGTTTGTAGCACTAGCAAACAATGGAAATTAGTACTAAGAATGAAGATCCCGGGTCGTCTGACTGCTGGTTTGTTGTTGTTGATTGACTTGTAGTTGATAGCAGAGTACGCCGATAGTCGTATGATTGCAGAAATCTGCACTTTGGAGCTTCTCGTGTTTCTCCTGTTGTAAGGCCAATGCCCCTTGTTACTGTCTCCATCAACAACACCATGTCGGGTGGAAGGCATGCTGTCTCCTCTGTTCGTAGTCCGAGGTTTTTGGAGTTCGATTTTTTTTTTAAAGTTGATAGGGACGGCTTCATACGGTCAGGAAGAGACGCATTAGTTAACTGCGACATGGGAGGGCGGTATCATTGACTGACAGGTGATGAATGGCTGGATGCTGATTCCCGAAGGCAAAAAAAACACGAAGGTCCGGACACGCTGGCAACTTCCAGAACTCTGGATTGTTATTGACCATCAGCAAATACAGTCCAAATCGATCATTCTGGTTTACCTTTGATTTCTTGGCCATCCTATGGTCTTGAGATGGGAGGGAAGCGTTGAGTTCCTCTGTCATCAGCTCCCATTGCTGCTTTTAAAGCAAATATCGTATCTCAACAAAATGGGCCTATCGTCAACTTGGTGTTGTTCTGGATCCTTGCAGTGCAAACACTGCAAGAGAACAAGTGGTACTTGACAGTGGGCCCTTCTGGATCGTATCGTCTAAAAGGCTCAAGAGCGTCGTCGTGGTTGCGATTCCATCCTGATCAGTCCACTTGCTAATTGCTGTTTCAGATAGTTGAAAGCGAGTCGAATGGGAATACCACTATTGTCAACTGGTGTTGTTTTGGATCAGGAACGCCCGGAATATGCCCAGACGGAGTGTTTTCTGAACACGGAACGCAAATTTC
>JAAMXS010009056.1:0-13753 GCA_019693525.1 Cylindrotheca fusiformis | reverse complement strand
TCAGATCTCACCATCAACAAGTTCAACATTAAGTCGATGGGGTTAATTGGAAGGGAACGCGAAATCGAGATTTTGAGGTCTTGTTATTTGCGTATGATGGAAAATAAAAGCGCACCGTACGATCAGTCAATATCAGCGCAATCTTTAACTCAGTCGAATGTGCACAAGGAGCTCGTTTTCATCAGCGGCTACAGCGGAGTTGGAAAATCTTCGCTGGCAAAGACTCTTGAGAGGGAGACCGGTGAAACAACGGAAGGCATCTATGTAGAAGGAAAATTTGATTTGAAAGCTAGCGACGAGCCATATTCGGGCATTGCTTCTGCTCTTGGTCAGATATGCAAGAGACTACTGACAAGGCATGATCAATCATTCAAGAAGGCGAACACCCGCGATGTTCTGTTGAGTTTCGGATCCCGCCTTTCAGCCGCCCTGGGGCCCAGCGCTTCTCTACTTTCAAACTTCATACCGGAGTTGCAGGATATACTACCCAGTATGAGACGGAACAGCGGCAGCAGCTCTGAGGGTGAACAATCTGACTTCGACATGGTCCAAAAACGAGTGAAGTATGCGTTTCGAGTCTTAATGAAAGCACTGAACGACGAATTTTCGCCCATTGTTCTTGTGTTGGATGACTTGCAATGGGCCGATGCGTCATCTATGGAATTGATGGGCTATTTGATTTCAGATATGCAGAATCTCAATGCGCTGATGATTCTTGGGTGCTACCGATCGAATGAAGTGGACGAAGAAAGTCTACTCTTCAAAAAGGTCCACAGTTTGCGGCAGATTCAGGACAAGTTCAAATTCCATATAACGGATATTGCAGTAGGGAGCTGCGACATTACCAGTGTCAATAAGATGATTATGGCAATGATGTCCATCGATGACGAAGAACGTACTCGTAGGCTGGCAGAAGTGTGTTTCAAGAGGACTGGCGGGAATCCGTTCTTCTTGATCGAGTTCATGGTAATGCTTCAAGACGAAGGGCTGATCTCGTACAACATTGGTCTTCTAAAATGGGTCTGGGACGAAAAGATAGTTACTGACGCAACCATGTCTACGGATAATGTTGTTGATCTGCTGCAAGCACGGATGAGAAAGATGCCGGCTAATGTCCAATTACTTCTACAGTATGCAGCGTGCCTCGGTTCATCATTCAAGGCTTCTACACTAGATCTGATTTGGCGAGAACAATCCGTGATGGGTGCAGAATACACAGCTGAAACAATTTCAAGACTGCTTGCTATGATAGTGGCAAGCAACTTAGTAGAGTCTTGTGGAGACAACGAGTATCGATGGGTACATGACAAGGTTCAGGAAGCGGCGATGTCTTTGAGTGATACTGTTTCTCCAGACTTTCAGTTTCAGATTGGGAGCGCACTTTACCATTCACTGGATGCAAATGGCCTGGAAGAAAAACTATTCGATGTCGTCGACCTTCTCAACAAAGGGCAAGTATCGAAACGATACGAATTCGCAGAGCTGAATCTTAGAGCAGCAAAAAAAGCCAAGAAAGTCTCTGCGTTTCCAAGCGCAGCTAAATATGCTGCGAACGGAATAGCACTTCTCCCCTCCGACAAATGGACCACTAACCGATCTTTAACACTTGCACTGTACACTCTTGGTTGTGAGGTGGAGCTTGCTTTGGGTCGCGTTGAGGCTGCCGAGATATACAGCAATGAGGTTTCGAATCGACCTGAATGCACTACGATGGAAGCGCTTCCATTGAAAATGGCGAAGTCCTTGAAACTCTGCACCGTTGATTTGAAATACAAAGAGGCAATTGAATTCAATCTGGGCCTTCTAAAGGGCCTTGGTATCAGATTACTTTGGACGCGAGCGACTGCTCCTTTACAAAGCGTCACGACGTTGATTCGTACAATCAAGATGGCCAAGAAAGCACCCCCAGCAAAAGACATTTCCGAAAAGCTTGGCGACATGAGGGACCCAAAGCATCGGGCCGTCGTGCTTCTTCTTTCTAGAATAGGCTATGCATCGTATCGCTCTGAAGATGCGTTTTTGTTGATCATATCTGTCTGCAAAATGGTAGAAATGACTCTAAAACATGGTGTGTGCGATTATTCACCACCCGGATTCTGTGCTTTGGGCATGTTGGCCGTGATTGTGCAAAAGGACTATAGGACTGCAGCATATTTTGTAGAAGTTGCAAGAGCGCTGCAGAGAGCCTCTTTTGCTTTCGTAGAGGCGGAAATTCTATTGAATGGCAACATCTACAGTTTCGCATGGTCCAGGCCATTCCAGAAGTCTTTGACAGCTGTTGCAGAAGGTTATGCTTCTGGAATGCGCACAGGAAACACCATCTATGCCATGTGGAATCTTCTTTGTCATCATGTTTGGCTACCATACACAATGGGAAAACGCTTGGGCCCGATACTTGAGCAATGTCCCAAGATTCTTTCACAAATGGAGGAACTGTCGCAGCATGAGCAGGCCATCTGTTTGGAAATATTCTGGCAGATGATGTTGAATTTGGCGAGTACTTCGGGGTCAGAAGATTTACACAAGCTCGAAGGTGAGATTTTCAGTGCCGAAGGCTTCGCTAAAGGCTTCACAACATGTTCATCACACAAGGGATCGATCTTGTTGACGCAAACGGAGCTGTTAGTGTTTTACGATTTGGAGGCCGCTGCAAAGTACTCTATTAGTGATGGAGAGAAGTTTGAGAAGCTTTGTCCTGGCCTCTTTCATATTATGTTTCATACCTTCCATCAAGCCATAGCTTTGTTCGCGATGGCTAGGCGCACTAGGAAACTGAAATATAGGACCCGGGCGATCAAACTGGCGAAACGAATCAAGGGTTGGGTGAGAAGCGGCAATCCGAATGTCGGACATTATCATCTGGCGATGATGGCGGAGCAGGCAGCTCTGAAGAAGAAGTATGATCTTGCAGAAGAGAACTACAAGAATGCGATTGCGTTAGCTGCTCGGACAGGTCACATGCACCATGTTGCATTGATCAATGAACGTTATGGTGAGTTCCTAAAGGAAGAACTGGCAGATGAAAAGGAATCGGAGTACCGGTTTGGCGAGGCGATTCGGTATTACGAGGAATGGGGAGCCTTCGGGAAAGCGGAGACTCTGAAAAAACAAGTGCAAGAATCAGCTTGTGTATGACAGCTATGAAAGTTTTCATCAGACTATCATGCTCCTGGGTCGACACGTTGAAAAGAAATGTAACAATTCGTCTATGTATATCAGGGATGAAAGCTATATTGTCCTCCTTCATTGGTTCTGGCTGAGAATGGTTGGTGATTGCTACTAGACATTGAAAAATATCTGTGACAGATGTAGCACTGCTATATCAGCGATGAACGTTATGCACATTTCTTGCACGAGGAGATCTCAGATGAGAAGGAATCGAAGTACAGGCTTGGTCAGGCGATTCGTTTTTACGAGGAATGGGGAGCCTTCGGGAAAGTGGACGCTCTGAAGAAAGAGATGATACAGTAAATCTGTGATTGACAGGCTCTGAGAGCGGTCGTCGAACTTTCTTGATCTGGGGTCGTGATAGTTTGGTGAAAGCTGGGGCATTGGAAAATCAACCGTAAAAAACGTCCCTGTATATCAGCTTTGAAAAGAACACTTTACTTACATTGGGTCTGGCCGAGAAGTCTCATGGGCGAGTATAGCCCTTCCCGACAGTCTTGGAATTTCGGTTCCTGCAACCCAGACTTTGTGGTCAGCTTCTTGAGATCAGCATTCTGTTGATGTCACTGCCACCGTCCTTTTAGGGTTTATTTGCAACGATTTCACAATTGGAAGCAGTTTTGACAAGCCTCTTTAGCAGTTCGGCGTTTTGGTGATCACCATCATCTTCATACCAGCATTGATGCTATTGCCACCAGTCAACTCATGCCCGGGGGAATTGGGACATAAGACCCCTTCAGCATCACAGCAACAAAAACCTTCACTTGGCGGAATTTGCGTTCATGGCAAATCCACGGTCAGGTAGAACACTGTCCGCAAAGAGGCACGGGATTGAATTTTCAAAAGGGTGAATAGAGAAGAAAGCAATAATATGACTTTCTGAGCTTCACGCGATGGTCCAAGTGGCTAGCAAGTTCCATTCTCAAGAATGGAATCGCAGATGAATCTTTGAGGTACATCTCTATTTATTAACCGCTTGTCTCGTTTTCAACTGTTGCATTGACCACTTTTTGTTACATGTTGCAACGGTCTGGGTCTGGTTGTCACGTTCCATGATCTATATCGTGTGTGTGGTAGGCCACCCTCGATAAATAAACGGCAACGATCAACAGCTTTGTTGAGCACCACATATATATCGCTTTGAGACTCGATGCCTACGTCTTGACAATGTGCCGTGCTTATTATTGTAAGCAATTCACATGCAGCATTGTTTTTACGGTAGCAAAACTGTTCTATGATGCGCCTCGCAACCTGCAGTTCTTCTGTGCTACATCGATATGTTATCCACCCAACTTCCTGTTTTCGGTCCATGAAAGAAGTAAGCTCTGGTCGCTGCCTGCCTCTTGCTCACCTGGCGACTCACTCCCTCATGCCTACTGTGTGTCTCTCCGCCTATCGTGAGTCTTCTGGGACACAACTCGCTCTTCGTGAATCGACTACGTCGATTCGCAGTGTATGTTGAGCGAGAGGCTAAAAAGGCTACCTCCGTTGCTGTTATGAAGTAAATGACCCTGAGCTTGGTAGATAAGTAGTTAGCTTGGAAGGTGGCAGGTATTAAAAGCGCCAGATTCTTGAACAATTATGAACCAACAGTGGAACGAACCAGCACTTATGGAACCATTCATAGTAGATTGCAGGAAGGATGGTTCGCACATACAAGAAGTGATCACTTCACAGGCAGACCGCCATTTCGGATTTCTGAATTCATGCATGCTATCAGCGAAACAATACAACAGCCATCCTATTGTCGCTAATCTTGTAACACAGCTGCTATGGATGCCGATGTGGTCAATGGATCCGGCATACAATCAGCAGCCAAAGATGCTACAACAGTCGCTTCACATATCAGCAGTGGCAGTTTTGAAGATGATGGCGACATTTCATCTCATATGTTCAAATCCTCTGGCAGCCTTGATTCCGTCCTCTGGGAGGAGAAGTCATCAGCTTCTATTAGAAGCGCCTTGCGAGTGAAGCTGAAATCATCCGAACTTAAGCTAGTATCAAAATCCTCCAATATCCAATCTCACAATTCTATGCTATCAGATCTCACCATCAACAAGTTCAACATCAAATCGATGGGGTTGATTGGAAGAGAACGCGAAATCGAGATTTTGAGGTCCTGCTTCGAGCGGCTGATGGAAAAGGAAAGGGAAAGTGGACCTTACGATCAGTCGATATCAACGCAATCTCTCATTCAGTCAAATGCGCACAAGGAGCTTGTTTTCATCAGCGGCTATAGTGGAGTTGGAAAGTCCTCACTGGCAAAGACTCTTGAGAAAGAAACAAATGAAATGACGGAAGGCATTTATGTCGAAGGAAAATTTGACTTGAACACCAGCAACGAGCCATATTCGGGCATTGCTTCTGCTCTTGGTCAAATGTGCAAGAGATTATTGAAAAGGCACGAGCAATCAAGAAAGAATGCAAATCGAGTTGATGTCTCGTTCAGTTTCGGATCTCGCCTTTCGGGCGCCCTCGGGCCGACTGCTCACCTACTTTCACACTACATACCGGAGCTGCAGGATATGTTGCCAAGCGTGAGACGGAACAGCGGTCGGAGTTCCGAGGGTGAACAATCCGACTTCGACATGGTCCAAAAACGAGTGAAGTATGCATTTCGAGTCCTGATGAAAGCACTTAATGCAGAGTTTTCGCCCATTGTTCTTGTGTTGGATGACTTGCAATGGGCCGATCTATCATCCCTAGAACTGATGGATTTTTTTATTTCAGACGTTCAAAATCCAAATGCGCTGATGATTGTTGGATGCTACCGATCGAACGAAGTGGACGAACAGAGTGTACTTTTCCAAAAAGTCCAAGGTCTGCAAAAGAAGAAGAACAAGTTCAAATTCCATATAACGGATATTGCAGTTGGTAGCTGCGACACTGACAGCGTCAACAAAATGATTATGGCTATGATGTCCATCGACGACGAAGAGCGTACTCGTGGGTTGGCAGAAGTGTGCTTCAAGAGGACTGGCGGGAATCCATTCTTCTTGATCGAGTTCATGGTAATGCTTCAAGACGAAAGATTGATTTCGTACAACCTCGGCCTTCTGAAATGGATCTGGGACGAGAAGAGGGTTGCTGAAGCAACCATGTCTACGGATAATGTTGTCGATCTGCTGAAAGCACGGATGAGAAAGATGCCAGCCAATGTCCAATTGCTTCTACCATATGCTGCTTGCCTTGGTTCATCATTCAGCACTTCTACACTCGATCTGATTTGGCGAGAACAATCCGTGATGGGTGCAGACTATACGGATGAAACAATCACGAAAATGATTGCTTTGGTAGTTGCAAGCAACTTGGTAGAGGCATGTGGAGAAAGCAAGTATCGATGGGTGCATGACAAGGTTCAGGAAGCGGCATTGTCTTTGAGTGATACTGTTACCCCTGAGTTTCAGTTTCAGATTGGGACCGCGCTTTACCATTCACTGGATGCAAATGGCTTGGAAGATAAACTATTCGACGTGGTCGACCTTATCAACAAAGGGCGAGTATCCAAACGACACGAATTTGCAGAGCTGAATCTTAGAGCAGCAAAAAAAGCCAAGAAAATCTCTGCGTTTCCAAGCGCTGCCAACTACGCTTCGAATGGAATAGAACTTCTCCCCAGTGACAAATGGACCACCCACCGAGCTGTGACACTTGGGCTGTATACGCTTGGTTGTGAGGTAGAGCTTGCCCTGGGCCACGTTGAGGCTGCCGAGATATACAGCAATGAGGTTCTGAGCCGACCGGAATGCACTACGATGGAGGCGCTTCCTTTGAGAATGGCTAAGTCTTTGAAACTTTGCACCGTTGATATGAAGTACAAGGAGACAATTGCAATAAATCTGGCACTTCTAAAGGACCTTGGAATCAATTTGCGTTGGACTCGAGCCACTGCTCCCTTGCAATGCATCACAGCAATTAAGCGCACAATCAAGATGGCAAAGAGAGCACCCTCACCAAAGGATATTTTTGAAAAGCTTGGTCCCATGAGGGATCCAAAGCATCGTTCTGCCATGCATCTTCTTGCTAGGATATGCTATGCAGGCTATCGGACGGAAGAAATTTACTTGAGTATTTTGTGTATCTGCAAAATGGTCGAAATGACATTAAAGTACGGTGTGGGCGATGTTTCGCCAACCGGATTCGCTCTTTTGGGCGCTGTGGCAATCATTGTGCACCAGGACTATGGAACTGCTGCATACTTTGCAGAAGTGGCAATGGCAATGCAAAGAGCATCTCGAGCCTACGGAGAATCGGAAACTTTCTTGAATGCCAACTTGTACTGCTTCCCATGGTCCAGGCCATTCCAGCAGTGTATGGCAACTGCTGCCGAAGGTTACGCTTCTGGTATGCGTTCAGGGGACACAGTCAATGCCATGTGGAATCTTATTTGTCACCATGTTTGGCTACCGTACACAATGGGAAAGCGCTTAGGCCCGATACTTGAGCTATGTCCAAAGCTCTTGTCACAAATGGAGGAACTGTCGCAGCCAGAGCAAGCAATAGGTTTGGAAATGTTCTGGCAGATGATGTTAAACTTGGCGACAACTTCTGAATCGAGAGTCTTACACAAACTCGAAGGCGACATTTTCAGTGCTCAAGCCTTTGCTGAAGACTTCACAGTGAGTGCATCACAAGAGGGGACGATCCATGTGCTGCAAGGGGAGCTGTTGGTGTTCTACGATTTGGAAGCCGCTGCAAAGAGAGCAATCAAAGATGGAGACAAGTTTGCGAAGCTGTCTCCTGGAATCTTTCAAAACATGTTTGAAACCTTTCATCGAGCTATAGCGTTGTTCGCGATGGCTCGGCGTACTGAGAAACGGAAGTATAGGATCCATGCGAACAAGCTGGCAAAACGAATCAAGGGCTGGGTGCAGAGCGGAAATCCGAATGTTGGACATTACCATCTGGCGATGATAGCGGAGCAGGCAGCTCTGACCAAGAAGTATGACCTTGCAGAAGAGAACTACAAGAAAGCCATCGCATTGGCGGCTCGGACCGGGCACATGCACCATGCCGCATTGATCAATGAACGGTATGCTGAGTTCTTATATGAAGAACTGTCCGATGAGAAGGAATCGAAGTATCGACTCGGCGAGGCGATTCGATTCTACGAGGAATGGGGAGCCTTTGGGAAAGTAGAGGCTCTGAAGAAACAACTGCAATCGTAGCCCTGTGTGTGAGAACTATGAGAGCTTTTGTTGGACGCTCTTGCTTCCGGCTCATGATTGTTTGGTGAATGCTGAGGCAATGAAAAAACAGCAGTAGGCACTAAATCTAATCCATGTGAATCAGCTCAGAAAAATACCATTCATTGGTCCTGTCTGAGAATGGTCGTCAGCAAGGAGAGCTTTCCCGCCAGTTTGAGCAATTCGGGTGCTACAACACAGACTCTTAGGAGAGCTTCTCGGAATTGGTGTCACTGCCACACCAGATAGAGCATAGCCTAGGTCGTGCTACTGGGGCCAAGTGGAAAAATTTGATGGCAGTGTTCCATCCTCGGCGAAGTTTTCAGTCTGACAGATAGAGTGCTGTAGATACTGTGGGAACGATTCAATAGGTGCAGGGCCAGTTCTTGAGCTTCACTGGCTTTGGAAAAGCAGCCAAGTGTAAGAGGCGGCAATACTCCCCAGAAGATGGCTCCTGCAATTTTCATCATTCTGGTCGAAACGGAGTACCACTATTGCCTTGTCTACATTGCTGGTACGGCACACGAAGAAGAGAAAACGACAAATTTTTCAAGGGATTCGACCGTGTATGAGCTATCTCAGATTTTGCAAGTTTTGGTGTATGCCTCGAACCAGACCATTCCAAGAAATACTCTGCACATCTCGACTCTGCAACGTGCAACTGCTCACAGGCTGGATTGTCACCACTGTAGGGAATGCAATGATGTTTGTTAATCCGCCGCTGTCAAGTCCCGATTCCAGAGACATACAAACTGAAGCAGGAACGACTCTGATCCCCCAGCTTTGGAACTACGTCTTTTCGACCCCAAAATGATTAGGCTGATGATCATCCCTGAAAGGTTGCCATCGCCAAGCCAGCTCTCGTCAGGATGTGGACATCAATCTCTCTTAGCATGGCCACGCAATGCAATCACCAGTCCCTGGGATTGTACATTTGACAAGAAGCAAGGATTGACCTGGCCGTCCATGCTATGCGGCGACTTGACCTCCTTGACCGATCTGCTACGGGCCTCTGGAAGAACCAACATCTTGACAGGAATGGCTTTTTCGTATTCGGTTGTGCAGGTGCTGGAAAAGTCGAAGGTCAATGTTCCAACCGCGGAAACCTGCGAGCTAGAACTTTGAAGCCCATTGAAGGGATTGTCGGCATTAGACATGCAACCATATATATATGTTCTTGCTGGGTATTGAGTTGGGTCTTGACGTGGTCAAAAGCAATGAGAGCGTTTCCGACAAATTTGCCGTCCGAACATGGTCCGTTGAAAAACTGACGCACGCCGTTCGACCAGTAGAAATAGCTGAAACTGTACCATTTAAAAAGAAATGGCTGGGGCATATTATTGCTATGTTATTTAGAAATGTCGATTCACAACGTGTACAAGACGACCTTCTAGATATGCGAAAAAACCAGAGCCGATGGCGAGACAAACCCCACAAATATGTGTTTGAGGTACGTACGTTTAATAAAAAGGACTGATAGTCATTCAAGAATCTTTCTTCTTTCTAAGTACAAATGACCGCAACCTCTGGACAAACTCGTCAACCAGTAGGCTTCCGGAGCGACCAGACACTTCACAGGAGATGCACTATAGTATTCAGAACCAACTGTACCTCACTACACCATTGTTGCAAATCTTGGAACACGGCTGCAATGGATGCCGACGTGGTCAATGGATCCGGCACACCATCAGCAGCCAAAGATGCTACAACAGTCGCTTCATATAACAGCAGCGATATTTTTGAAAATGATGGGATGCCAAAAGACGTTTCATCGCAAATGTTCAAATCATCTGGCAGCCTCGGTTCCGTCCTCTTGGAGGAGAAGTCATCAGCTTCTATTAGGAGCACCTTGCGAGCGAAGCCAAAATCATCCGAGCTCAAGCTAGTATCTAAATCATCCGCTACCCAATCTCACAATTCTATGCTATCAGATCTCACCATCAACAAGTTCAACATAAAATCTATGGGGCTGATTGGAAGGGAGCGAGAAATCGAGATTTTGAGGTCCTGTTACGAGCGAATGAACGAAAAGACAAAGGAAAGGGAAAATGCACCTCAAGATCAGTCAATATCATCATCTCAATTTCTTATTCAGTCGAATGCGCCCAAGGAGCTTGTTTTCATCAGCGGCTATAGCGGAGTTGGAAAATCCTCATTGGCAAGAACTCTTGAAAAAGAAACAAATGAAAAAACGGAAGGCATTTATGTCGAAGGAAAATTTGACTTGAACACCAGCAATGAGCCGTACTCGGGCATTGCTTCTGCTCTCGGTCATATGTGCAAGAGACTACTGAAAACGGAAGTGCAATCAAGGGAGAATGCAAACTTAGGCGATGCTTCGTCCACTTTGGGATCTCGCTTTTCAGGCGCCCTCGGGCCAACTGCTCGCCTACTTTCACACTACATACCGGAACTTAATGATGAATTGCGGAGTATGAGACGTAACAGTAACGGGAGTTCTGAGGAAGAGCAATCCGACTTCGACATGGTCCAAAAACAAGTGAAGTATGCATTTCGAGTTCTGATGAAAGCACTGAACGCTGAGTTTTCGCCCATTGTTCTTGTGTTGGATGACTTGCAATGGGCCGATGTGTCATCTCTGGAATTGATGGACTATTTGATTTCCGACATGCAGAATCCAAATGCGCTGATGATCCTTGGATGCTACCGATCGAACGAAGTGGACGAAGAAAGTCCACTTTTCAAAAAGATCCAAAATCTGGAAATGAAGCAGGACAAGTTCAATTTCCATATAACAGATGTTGCAGTTGGCAGCTGCGACACTGGCAGCGTCAACAAGATGATTATGGCTATGATGTCCATCGACGATGAAGAGTGCACTCGTGGGTTGGCAGAAGTGTGCTTCAAGAGGACTGGCGGGAATCCGTTCTTCTTGATCGAGTTCATGGTAATGCTTCAAGACAAAGATCTGATTTCGTACAACATTGGCCTCCTGAAATGGATCTGGGATGAGAATAAGATTGCTGAAGCAACCATGTCTACTGATAATGTTGTTGATCTGTTGCAAGCACGGATGCGAAAGATGCCTGTCAATGTCCAATTGCTTTTACAGTATGCTGCGTGCCTCGGTTCATCATTCAGCACTTCTATACTCGATCTGATTTGGCGAGAACAATCCGTGATGGGTACAGAGTACACCGCTGAAACAATTTCAAGGTTGCTTGCAGTGGTAGTTGCAAGCAACTTGGTCGAACCCTGTGGAGAAGACGAGTACCGATGGGTGCATGACAAGGTTCAGGAAGCAGCAATGTCTTTGAGTGATACTGTTACTGTAGAGTTTCAGTTTCGGATTGGGAGCGCGCTTTACCATTCACTGGATGCAAATCGTCTGGAGGAAAAACTATTCGATGTGGTCGACCTTATCAACAAGGGGCGAGTATGCAAACGATACGAGTTCGCCAAGCTGAATCTAAGAGCGGCAAAAAAAGCGAAGAAAATCTCTGCATTTCCTAGTGCTGCAAACTATGCTGCGAACGGAATAGAATTTCTCCCCAGTGACAAATGGACCACCCACCGAGCTTTGGCACTTGCACTGTACACGCTTGGTTGCGAGGTAGAGCTCGCTTTGGGCCATGTTGAGGCTGCAGAGATATACAGCAATGAGGTATTGAGTCGACCGGAGTGCACAACGATGGAAGCGCTTCCTTTGAAAATGGCGAAGTCTTTGAAACTCTGCACCGTTGATATGAAGTACAAGGAGACAATTGAAATTAATGTGGTACTCTTGAAGGATCTTGGAATCAGTTTGCGTTGGACTCGAGCCACTGCTCCCTTGCAATGCATCACAGCAATTAAGCGCACAATCAAGATGGCAAAGACAGCACCCTCACCGAAAGACATTTTTGAGAATCTTGGTCCCATGAGGGATCCAAAGCATCGGGCTGCCACACATCTTCTTGCTAGGATAATCTATGCAGGTTATCGGAATCCGACGGAAGAAATTTATTTGTGTATCTTGTGTGTCTGCAAAATGGTCGAAATGACATTAAAGTACGGTGTGGGCGATACTTCATCAACCGGATTCGCTATGTTGGGTGCTGTGGCAGTCATGGTGCAACAAGACTATAAGACTGCTGCATACTTTGCAGAAATGGCAATGGCGATGCAAAGATCATCTCGAGCCTACGGAGAGTCGGAAACTTTCTTGAATGCCAACTTGTACTGTTTCCCATGGTCCAGGCCATTCCAGCAGTGTATAGCAACTGCTGCCGAAGGTTACGCTTCTGGTATGCGTTCAGGGGACACAGTCAATGCCATGTGGAATCTTATTTGTCACCATGTTTGGCTACCGTACACAATGGGAAAGCGCTTAGGCCCGATACTTGAGCTATGTCCAAAGCTCTTGTCACAAATGGAGGAACTGTCGCAGCCAGAGCAAGTTCTTGGTTTGAGGATGTTCTGGCAGATGATGTTTAATTTGGCCACAACTTCTGAATCGACAGTTTTACACAAACTCGAAGGCGACATTTTCAGTGCTGAAGCCTTCACAGCAAATACAAATCAAGAGGCAGCGCGCTATGTGTTGCAAGGGGAGCTGTTGGTGTTCTACGATGTGGAAGCCGCTGCAAAGAGAGCAATCAAAGATGGAGACAAGTTTGCGAAGCTGTCTCCTGGAATCTTTCACAACATGTTTGAAACCTTCCATCGAGCTATAGCGTTGTTCGCGATGGCTCGGCGTACTGGGAAACGGAAGTATAGGATCCATGCGAACAAGCTGGCAAAACGAATCAAGGGCTGGGTGCAGAGCGGAAATCCGAATGTTGGACATTACCATCTTTCGATGATAGCGGAGCAGGCAGCTCTGACCAAGAAGTGTGAACTTGCAGAAGAGAACTACAAGAAAGCCATCGCGTTGGCGGCTCGGACCGGGCACATGCACCATGCCGCATTGATCAATGAACGGTATGCTGAGTTCTTACATGAAGAACTGTCGGATGAGAAGGAATCGAAGTATCGACTCGGCGAGGCGATTCGATTCTACGAGGAATGGGGAGCCTTTGGGAAAGTAGAGGCTCTGAAGAAACAACTGTAACAATTTTCCTTTTGCAAACAGCTCTGCAATCGCTGACCTGAACTATCTGGATCTCGGGATCACAGTTGTTTGGCTAGCGAAAGCGAGAGAGGCGCTGGAAGCAACATGTTAGAACTAGTATTTTGTATACCTGCTGTGAAAACTTTCTTCAATACATACTTTGGTTCTGGCTGAGAATGATTTGTTGTATCTCACTCACCTCCCATTGCCAGAATTATAAATCGTAGCACAACATAATGGCCGCCCTCCGACTTTCTAGCGCTGTTTCGGATACTCTTAGCACTACAGTGTAGAAACACCTGTTGCCCACCCTTCACTCGCAACTGTAAGAAGACGAAGGTGGGCT
>JAAMXS010008946.1:5075-16828 GCA_019693525.1 Cylindrotheca fusiformis | reverse complement strand
GTCGTCACAGGAGGATTCTACCAAAAAATAACTAGCAATTTCAGTTGCGCTTCTGGTAAAAATAGGGAAGGATTCTTAGTTAGAGTCAAAATACCGAAATAATTCAAGAAATTGAGAATACGCAATTATTCGGGGTCATTATCAAGATTTCGACCGATACACATGGTATGTTCTTGATGACGTATGTACAGTATACAGTCTTCAATACTGTACACGTCGAAATACGAAACAAATCCAGGTTTAGATAACGGGTCTCACTCTTAGACGCACGGTAGCCGGCCAAGTTCTGTGCGAGGTTGTAGGTATTTTTCTAGGCACTTTGGAGTGTACAGAACGTAGTTTCCAATGCTGCTTCCGATATAGCTCTTTGTTGTTTATACTATAACGCGAACCCATCATTATAAAAAAACCAATGACTTTACATATTTCACATTTTGGTACATTCACATCCTTTCCACCGATACAGGTGATTTGTGCAAGTAGAGGTGTGATGGCACGATTTGTTGACAACAGGACAGAGGGTGAGAACACAGCGCAGTCCTTCGAAGTGTTGTCACTTCAAACCTAGTAGGTCACGACCTCTCCGATATTGAGACTGAACACGGATTGGAGCGCTAGCTACACAATAACAGCCGAAAGATATATCATTTCCGGTCCCTGTTGGCTTGGTCCATGGAGTTTGCAGTTCCGATGGCAACTACGATGCAAGCCTTATTGACAATAAGGCGAACCAAAATGAAAGCAATAACAGCAATGTGGATCTTGATCGGCTTGTATTATTTCACATTCATTGGGGAAAACCGATCGATGATCAGATCCACTAGAAGAGGAGGTGAATCAAAACCGGCAATAACAAATGACGGCGGTCGAAAAGAAAAAGTTCCTATCATCAGTCATCAGTATACGTTGCGACCGAAAGACGACAAATCCTCCGGTCCAAACATTGCATGGCTGATGAGCTTTCCCAACAGTGGAACAAGTTACACCATGACACTAGTGGCAAAAGCCTCAAATCGATCGTTTGCGACGAACTATGGCCATGAGGTTACACCCAAAGAAAGAAATGCTACTACCCTTAGCATTTATCCCCATCGACCGGAAGGACCGTTTTGGCCTGGAATGAGTGGAAAGATGTTGGCACCTCGGCCTTTACCCGACGGTTTAGTTCTGACCAAGACGCATTGTGGATCTCGTTGTATGGATTGTGGCCCTCAAGAATACATTCAGACGGCTGCAGAATTTCTTCAAAAATGTACCACTGGTCATGCGAAACTAGCACCAAAGCAACATGCCACACAAGTGCAGTATCCACCAGATAGCGTCGCAAAAGCAATTCACTTGATTCGAAATCCATTCACCAATATAATTTCAAGATTTCACCAGAAAATTAAGAGTCAGAGAGATAAGAACGAAACAGAATGGCTGTCAGCCCATCCAAACAATTCCTCTGGTTTTTTTCTGTGGTGCAAGGAAATGGACCAGTTCTCATATCACCAGGATGTTCTATACTTTGGAGAAGAAAACGTACCAAGTGCTCCGTGTCATGGAGAGTTTCACAAGTATACGCAGTGGCACAATCTGGCCCATGCTTCACTCGAGCTGATTGGCCATGACGTTCCAACCCTTACCTTGTACTACGAGGACTACAAAGATAGTTTGATCAAAACCGCAAACAGGCTCTTGAATTTCCTGGAGCTGGAAATGGTTGGAGAGTTACGGGAGTATGCCGCAACAACTGAGTTTTCGGACTATTTTACAGACTCCCAGAAGGATGAAATCAAAACTTTGGTGAGGAGTTTTGCAAGCAACTCCACCTGGGGGAAAATTCATCACTACTTTTGAAGACTCTTAGTTTCTACTACCGGGGGAGAGAGAGTTTGGGGTTTGATTTAAGAATGGTGGTTGCCAAGATTGAAAGTATCATGTAGACCTGATATTGTTGTCCGGTGCTTTCGCCGTGGAGGACGAATACTTCAGCTGCTGCAAGGAGGAGGAGAAGTATGATTAAAAGAAAGAATGCAAAAAAAGGGTATTGGTGAATCGTATCTCTATTAATCGTATCCCCATTAATAGCTAATAGTATTCTTTCATTTTGTTGTTGTTTTCTTCTACGAATTAACAACGATATACAATGACAGGGAGAAGTCTTCCTATACACTCGGCTAGCAGTACTAGAAATAAATTTGGAGATGCATGCCTACTAGTATGTCTGGATGGCTGCAATTTTTAATGCTTTGCACTTTATCCGGTTCATAACGGACCATTTTCAATAGACGACTTCTTTTATAGTACCCACCAATAGAAATTTTTTAAGACCAGCCCGAGTGTGTTTACTATGAAGTTTTTAACTAGTCAATTCGGAGACCGAAGTCGTGTTTTGCCACGCGAAACGAAGCCTGTTATGTGACACATTGAAAAGAAGTCCTCCGCAACAGGAGTTTTTTTGGCAGAAATAACCAGCTGTTTCAATTTTTTCGCTGCCAGGATAAAATGGAAGGATGGATTCGAGGAGAAACAATGAGGAAAACAAGAAGAGAGCAAGACCAGCGGGACCGGTCCATTCAATGTGGCGACTCATCTTATATGCAGGGATCCGAGGACCACGAATCTTGCACCAAAGAAGAAAAAAGAAAACACCGCAATAAATCGAATAATTTCCGTGATAGTGTTGTCTCGAGGCAATAAGTTTCGATCCTTGAAAAATCTGATATCCTCTTTGTTCTTTACTCCCATCAAATTTCGGGGACGACCCTTTGGTAAAAAATTCTCTTCATTTCTCAATAAGAGTACAGAAGCAGTCCTATCCTCAAGTCTTGGGTCGTCAAACCTTGAATTGGTACCTACTAAAGCGACAGAACCGTTCCGAAACGATGCAGATGGTCATTCCAATTATGCGATCCTCCCAATTCTTCACGTCGGTTTGAGGCTCCTTGATTGCTAAGCCATCTCGTCCTCCGCTTCCGATTCTAGCCTGGAAGACTTGACTGAAATCGTTCCAGCCAGGAGTCTTGGTGGACCTTATCAACATCGTTTAAAAAAACCCTGGAACCATTGTCATCGTCATCACCGCCACAAGGAACTAGTGTATATAAGGGATGAATGCTCTCTGTTGATATACCGCTGCTCATGCGGAGTGGGGAGAGTAGTAGTAGGACTAGTAGGAGGTGCGCGTTGGCTGGCATAGCATCCATCGCAGGCGCGTGCAACTACAAGGTGATTGTTTGAAGCACTGAACTCAACTTTTAGACGCGCAGTATAGCTGGCCAGCCACGTCTTGTGGGAGGAGATCTAGGTGCACTAGTTTTATGTTGCGAGAGTTTTGTAGTGATGGGTTCGCATTTTTTATTAAAGCTTCTTGTTCTATCAACGACGCAAACTCCGCCCAGCACGTGGGTAGGCTGCACCTGCTCGTGGTATTATTGACTGGGTCTTTTTGTAACAAGCCGAACCTAACGGCAACCCATCATTATAAAAAAACGATGCTTCGGTTAGATTGCAAATTTTGGTATGTATACATTCACATCCGAAACAGGTGATTTTCTAGGCGGACTGTTTGCAAATAAAGGTGAGAGTGGCACTATATTGTTGACAATACTAGGACAGAGGGGGAACGCAGCTTAAAAATCATTCTTACTGTTGTCACTTCAAACCTAGGTCACGACCTCTCCGATATTGCTTTTCCACGCTAGCTACACAGCAGACGGAAGACATGAAAGAGAATCATAGTTTCCAGACCTTGGTGGCTTTTCCCACCGAAAGTGCGGTTCGGATGGCAATTATGATGCATGCCTTGGCAAGGCACACCAAAATGAAAGCAATAATGTCAATGTGGATCTTGGTTGGCTTGTATTATTTCACATTCATTGCGGAAAACCGATCGATAATCAGATCTACTAGAAGAGTAGGTGAATCGAAACCGGCAATAATGAATGACGGCGGCCGAAAAGAAAAAGACCCTGCCAATATCAGTCATGAGTATACGATGTTGCGACCGAAAGACGACGAATCCTCCGGTCCCAACATTGCATGGTTGATGAGCTTCCCCAACAGTGGAACAAGTTACACCATGACACTAGTGGCAAGAGCCTCAAATCGATCGTTTGCGACGAACTATGGCAGTGAGGTCACACCCAAGGATAGAAATGCTACCGCCCTTAGCATTTATCCCCATCGAGCGGAAGGACCGTTTTGGCCTGGAATGAGTGGAAAAATGATAGTACCTCGTCCTTTGCCAGACGGATTGGTTATGACCAAGACCCATTGTGGATCTCGTTGCATGGAGTGTGGCCCTCAAGAATACATTCAGACGGCTGCAGAATTTCTTCAAAAATGTACCACTGGTCATGCGAAACTAGCACCAAAGCAACATGCCACACAAGTGCAGTATCCACCAGATCGCGTCGCAAAAGCAATTCACTTGATTCGAAATCCATTCACCAACATAATTTCAAGATTTCACCATAAAATTAAGAATCGGAGACATAGGAACGACACAGAATGGTTGTCTGCCCATCCAAGCAATTCCTCGGGTTTTTCACGGTGGTGCAAGGAAATGGACCAGTTCTCTTATCGCCAGGATGTTCTATACTTTGGAGAAGAAAACGTACCAAGTGCTCCGTGTCATGGAGAGTTTCACAAGTATACGCAGTGGCACAATTTGGCCCATGCTTCACTCGAGCTGATTGGCCATGACGTTCCAACCCTTACCTTGTACTACGAGGATTTCAAGCATTTGAACAAAACCGCAAACAGGCTCTTCCGTTTTTTGGAGCTGGAAATGGTTGGAGAGTTACGGGAGTATGCTGCAACAACTGAGGTTTCTGACTATTTTACAGACTCCCAGAAGGATGAAATCAAAACTTTGGTGAGGAGTTTTGCAAGCAACTCCACCTGGGGGAAAATTCATCACTACTTTGAAGACTTTTAGTTTCTACTAGGAAACCAGGGGAGAGAGTGAGTCTGATTCCATATGTCACAGCACAAAGAGCTTTCTAATAATTGGAAATTGGGACAGCGGTATATGGCGGTATAGACCCATGCGTGGTGGTATCCTTTTACTATTTGAGCTCTTTTTAGAAACTGCAGAGCTCACTATAGCCTATAATTCTATACGTTAAACATTCAGTATATAGCCAAGTTGTTACAAAAGCAGCCAACAAGGATCTTGTCTGATTTCTCTTTCTCTCTCTCTCGCGAGTCCATGGCCTAACACTATTCGCAAACGAGTGGTGGGGTTGATAAAGAAGGTTGCTTTCACATGTTTATTCTTCCATTCCAGTCTTCCACGCGGATGGCTTGCTGAACATAAGGTGTCAGACCGTTTTATTTCTCTTCAGAGCTCTCTTTGTAGTACATATAGACATATAGGTCTGATAAAAACACACACTTGGCCTAATAATAGATATACTACTATAGAAATATTATAATTTGGAGATGGGCAATGATGCCTTTCCCCCCAAAAACTCGAGACGAGCAAATGTGTATGAAGCTGGGATATAGGATCGACTTTTCTTGTATACCCCAGCATCATAATGGTGAACACATCAATTGGAAGAAGTTATTGTGTTGACTCGAGGCCATACATTTCCATCCTTGAGAAATTTGATATCCCTCTTATTTGTACCATCCAACACTCCGACCAAATCACGTGGACCACCCTTGGGTGAAAAATCAATAATGATACTACGATCACCAATAATCACCGCTGGTAATATATAATTGGCAGGTTCTCCAATCCCTCCACCACCTTGAACTTGAGCCAATTGATAATCACCTGTCCTACTATTGTCATTTCCCAACAAGGTTATCACTCGTTTTCCACCTGGATGATTAATAGGATCCGAATAGGTTCCACAAAAGACCGAAGGATCCCCAGCACCGACGACGATCCTATCAACAGCAGTACTACTACTAGTAGCAGAAGTAGTAGCCGTGGCAGTAGTTGGGTTTAGAATGGTCGACGTGACAGTGGTGGTCATAATCATCGTCATGGTACTAAGCCAGGATCGACGATTGGTCATAATGCTAGATCTTGATGTTGTTTGCATCATCAGCGCCGATGATCTCCAAACTAGATTTCCTGCCGAAACCCAAAAGAAGACTGTGCACATTGCAAATAATAAACTTTTCATTCTTCTTGTATTTATTTTGTTTGACTTGGTTGGTTTTTGCTTGTTGTTGTTGTTGTTGTTGTTGTTGTTGTTGTTTGGGATGATAATAGAGCATCAGCAGCTGCTTGAGCTAGCTCTCCGCCTTCTCCTTCCTCCCGTGCACAGCTGTACGTCTTATTCCGCGTCCGATTCCCGCTATCCAGTCATGCTACTAGCGCTGAGTGGCTCCAAGGTGGCTGAATACGGTTGACAGGTGACGTCAGCACAGGAATGACCCACTACGCAGCTTGACTAGTACGTACCCAATGACAAATGTTTGATGGCAGAAACTAGAGAGAGAGTGTGTGACTACGGCAGAACCTTCATTACAGGAAAGAAAATCCAATTCAATGATGATGGCTACTACTAGTAGTAGACTATTTGTGACATCTTTCTGCGGTTACACGAAGAGAATTTATTAAAGCGATTGAGCGATGAAATTACTTTTTGACTACTACATATGGTGAAGTAGTAGCCGTCTGGAATCGTCGGTTTTTCGGCTAATTTCTATGAATGATGGTTTTGCATTGTATCTGAAATTCGATCGCCCCAAAAAAGGCTCGGACTTTGAAATGAATCAATAAACTAGATAGATAGAACGTATTGCTATAGCGATAGATCGTTGTCAAAAGGCTTTACAATACGATTGTAAGATATTCTAGAGATACAATTGCTTCAAACAAGATCAAAAAGGATCGCTGTTTTAGGCAAGATGCACTCCAAAATTCTCATTACACCAAGGAATATCAGTTCTTCGGCTAACTGACAAATGATTAGACACGGCCTTCTCACAAATAGACATTGTCTCGCTTGTTTTTGTTCATCTTGCGGTTTCAACAGACACCATCAAAATGAATCAAGAATCAAACGAGATCGATATGACAACGAAATTTTTGTGACAACAATGGTTTCATGGACCTCGACTAGTTCGATTCTTCGCGCGCGCTTCCATCTCGACTGTATAGGGTGAGGCAGCAGTTTCAACACCCTCGGCCATCATGTCTCTCTGCGCAAGCACAAGGTTCACAGCACAATGGTCAAAAACACGGTCATCGCGCTGGGACATGTGGGCCTTCATATCTTGGGATAACATCGCCACCTTAAGCTTATCCTCTTGGGATAACGTCTTTACTTTCTGTTCATAAGTAACATATCCTTCCCATTCTTTGGGATTTGTTACCTGCCCATCCCAATCGATCACTGCCGATCTCGAAACCCGAAGCCATGCCGCCTCACGGTCTGCTTGGAACTTCCCAAGAACGGTTCGGTAATGTCGTGATGTGATGTCCAAGGTCGTAAAGGTAATCGTAGGACTGGACACAAGCGACAATGCACCACCGAACTTGTCCACAGGTACGGAGGATGCTGGGAACATGGTGTGCTCGCAATGGAGGGAACGACCATTGTTGTGGTCAATCAAATACTTGACTCCTTCAACCCATGCGACAAACTCTTCCGGTGCGTCATCGTCCCATGAAGGCGGCAACGGTTCCGAAAGGTCATGGCCATCCAAAGGCAAATCGATGCCTTCCAACAAGGGAAAAATGGTCATGAAGGCTGAAAAAACAGGGTTATCATCAACGTAGTCCCAATGAATTGACCGATTCGAATCGTTCATAGCGGCCGGGTCGGGCTCTTGGGTCGGGTCGTGTTCCGAAGTTGGGATGTGTGGTAAAGACATATGACTCACCATCGCTTCCGATGCCAAGGAAACAAAATGTTTCGGGTCCAAAGCATCACTTGAGATAGAAACAGGGAGAGCCTCCTGAGACAGCGAGTCTCCCAGCGACCCAACAAGAATGACCTTTTCGCTGGCCTTATCTTTCACCCACTTGAGGCAAGAAACCTTGCGAAGTTTGGTCGTGTCATCCACGAAACAAAACCCGTGAACTTTACGAAGAAGGCGAGAACGATCTGCGGGAGACTGAGTCTCAGCAAAGGCCGCTACGGACTCCATGGTAGTAGCCCCCCAAGTAAAGGAATCCGAAAAGGTAGTTGCTACCGAACTGCCAACCTGGTGGATCATACCAGCAACAGTAGAGGCATCAAAGGTCATGGTGAAAAGCAAAAGGAAACTTGTGGGGCAAGGAAAAAGCAAAAGACAAAAAAAATTTACTGTCATTCAATTTGTGAGGACAAATAAAATGTTTTTATCCAACAATCATCCCGAAACTGTGAATGAAATGGAAAAAAGTCCAATGCGGCCACTGTGTAAGACCCACGTAGTTCACCTCCTATAAAGGAGAGAAAAGCTGACACCGTGGCCAGCCTGTAGGAAAAACTAGTAGCAGCTCTGCAAAAAGTCATGAAGAAAATCTATCGCCACGACTGCCACATATCACCCTTCCAAAGGAAAAATGCAACTCCAGGGAGGCAGGCTGAAGGCGTGCGGACTTCCTATGTTGTTGTATTGCGTTTCTGCAATTCATCAACAGATCTTGTCGAAAAACAATTCCGTAGGTACTAGTAATCTGAAATGTAAAACAAAGAATTTTTATACCAAGAATATTATATATTAAAGAGTGGCAAGAATATTATGTAATGAAGAGTGGCAATAACCTTCAGACTTGCAATACAATATCGATATATACGTAATTGAAATGCCAGTCAAGGGTATACCCTCAAACATCAAATTATGATGACCAAAAACTGAGGATCAACCGAAAAAAAGTGTTGCCAGCAAAGGATTTTACATCGGTTCAAGCTTTTGATGACCTTGACTGAGGATCAACCGGATTCCCGTGTTATTGCCAGCAGTCAAGGATTCTGAAACATCGGTGCAAAATCTTTGATGACATAGACTGAGGATCAAACCGGATTCCCGTGTTGTTGCCAGTCAAGGATTGTTCATCGGTTATAATCTTTGATGACCTTATATGATCCAATAATCAGTACAAGGATTTTTGAAACTTCGTCATTTTGTGTCGACATTTTGTCGCAGGCGAAAATGCCCCCGTGAAAAACACAAAAGCGAAGTAATCTTTCGACCTGAGCAAAAGAAATCGCTTCGTTTGTCAGTTGCACAAATAGAGAAAGAACCCACATAAGGATAATGTAATCAAACTCATTTTTTTTTTTGACAATTGCAATGTCAGCGAAGAAGGATGATCGACTCTCTTGCCATCATGGTCGTTGAACGAGAAAGCGACGAGACAACGAGACGAGAGAGACAATAATCATGACGTAAAAAGAAGTCGGATGACGTCAACGAGTATAGGAGAAAGGGAGAAGAATGGAAAATTCGGATGCCGTCATTTCTTGAATCCCAAGAAGATACGTACTAGTACACGTGGCCGACGCTGATTGTGGAGTTCGGTGTTGAGTCTGCCCATCTTTGGATGGTAAACTGTACGATCTTTATGGATCCTTCCTACAAGAATTAAATTGTACATTGGATATAGTGTGGTATACTGTGTAAATACCGATTCTGTCCGATTGCTTTTGCCCCGCATGAACATCATCCCTTTTTTTTTTCCGGGATGGTGGATATGTGTGACAATATGGTGCTTGCCATCAAGAATGCTATTGTTCGGCGGCGGTGGCTTTTATACAATGGTGAAATAGTAATAATACTGTAAGTAAAAGTGTCATTCTATGATATGGTAGTTGTGTGGTGGCTGTTATTGTAGCTCTTTTGTCTTCTTTCCACCCTTGCGCTACAAATACTATTACTGTACTCGCGGTGGCCAAGGAAGAAGATGATGATGATGAAGATCGGTAATCATATGCGCCTTGTGGGTGGCTTGTGGTTGTTGCTGCACTTGAACTTGGTGATGATAGTTGTAATTTTCCAAGCAACATTGTTGTTGTCGTTGATCCGATTTCAACGTTAAACGACGTCGTTGCTTTCCAATCGCTGCATCAATAATAGCATGTTGTATTTCCGCAGGACTGTGTCCACAGCTTAATAGAATATCACGTCTCCTTCTACTCGGTATTCGAAGGATCCTTGTAGTTGTTGATGTTGTTGTTGTTGATTCCGAGGACTGCCGTTCCGCTTCAAAATGAGCCAATGAAAGTTTGATTCTGGATTGTGCTTCCCATTCAATACTTATTGGAACTCCTGATGATACGGCAGGATTGTCACCCAAACAATAGGGCAATTCAATGATCTCGATCGTGTCGAAACAGACATGTCGTTGTTGTTGTTGTTGTTCTTGTCTGTTTTCCTCATCCTCCTCTACTACTGTTGGACTGCTCATGATGACTTTTTTCTTATTCTTCAGTGTAGCAGGAATTCTTTGTGCGTGTATGTGTGTGTGTGAAACGATGGAGAGAGTAGTAAAAGTGAGAAGCCTTTTGCAACTTTTTCTCTTCTTCTTCTTGTGATTCTCAAGAAGTTCATGAAAAAAATGAACGTAGGGTATTGTTTTTTTTGGTCAGAATCATCCGAGAACCCTTTTTCCCATAAGGCATACGCACATCGGTATTTATATGAAATAACGCACTACAACAAATGTAAAATGATATTTAGTAGGTAGGATCTCGAAAGATGGCAGGATTTACCCCACTCGAAGATTGCCAGACCACCCCCGTCCCGCACCGAACTCCCAGATTGGCTTCGGCCACGTACGCATTTTCAGGATCCTTTTCCAGCTTCTCCCTTTCTCCTATTACTACTACCTACTATAGATTTCTTTGGTTATATGACGTCATCCGACTTCTTGTTGTTTGCTTTCTATGATGATGCATGCATGCCATCATAATACATATTTGCCGTCGTTCTCTACTCTATACATACACCAGGAATAAAGTGTGAGAAGAGATGGAATTCGCCGAGAGAACTCGTCCATATACATAATTGGCCGGATGTAGACCAACCACCTCTTTCAAGAAGTGAATCAATACACACAACAAGGGATACGTATTGTCTACACTTCCTTCCTGCAAGAAGACATTGTATGCCACAAACAAAGAATCCGTAAGCTTGTCTCTACAGGTACCAATAACCACCGTTTCCCCTCTTTCAAGAAGTGAATCAATAAACACAACAAGGGATACGTATTGTCTACACTTCCTTCCTGCAAGAAGACATTGTATGCCATAAACAAAGAATCCGTAAACTTGTCTCTACAGGTTTTCAAGTTGTACTCGGAGAAAATACAAGAGACCAAGTAGATACATCACGCATTGGGTTTTGGCCCTGCTGACGTTGTAGTCTTTGCCATTCTTGAACTCCCCCATGTGGATTTGGACATCATGTTTTGGATCCCCGTTTGTCTAAGGGGGCAAGGTCTGGCTTTCTTCAGATGGTGTTTGACTGGCTGAAACAACGCCAGTTCGTACAGCCGGCAATGTCGTTGATTAGCCTGATTCTCTTACGCTCACGATCACCTATCATTGTAGCGTTACTAGATGTCGAGCTACTTTGAGCGGAGTTTCTGCTCTATAACAATTACATTGCGCTCCTTGTATGCCCAACTATTTTCACTGATTTTTTGGCACTGATGTTGTCGTGATAAATATGTGGAGTTTGTTTTCTTTCTGTCATGCAGCGAAAACATCGTAGAAAGACAAACGCCCCACGACCCACAGTCTAAATATATACACAGTCCCTTGAGACCCCCGTGTCTACCATCGGAAACTTCTTTTCATCGTCATCCC
>JAAMXS010008944.1:0-10008 GCA_019693525.1 Cylindrotheca fusiformis | reverse complement strand
TTGCTGAAAGATCTTCTACAGTCGCATGGACCTTCTCATTGCTTGAGCTTCCGGCTTGCAGGAATTGCTTTGCTTCCTGAAGAGTTTCCAGCAAGGATTCCTCGGTGACCGATGGACGAGTGCTCGTGTCAGCTTCAGCAGACACGTCAGTAGACGTGGAAACGCCGAAGAACAGAGCTGTTGCAAGTAGAAAATAAAGTTTCATGAGTAAAGTGTTTTGTACATTCAGTCATGGACTAACGTTGCAAGCAACAATTGACAGTCGTCCCCTATCATCATTTGGATGTACGATGCATGATTTTATTCTCCCTACTGTCCGTTCACTAAGCTCCGACTGCTGCGACTCTTTGTATAGGACGCCATCCTTAATGACACGTGACTGAGAGTGGATTCGGTCCCGCATTGTTCCACCAAGATGTGTATTTTACTCGACACCGTCATTCAGGAGGAAGATCCATTAGTACTAGCCCAACCGAAGTTGTGCTCTTACTCCATCAAAGTCCAAGATATCGAACTCACAATCCGGAAATACTCTTGTGCTGCTCATCTCGTTTTCACCATGAAATCCGATCCAACCAGCGGCGCTTCCGTCAGCTCGGATTCCATATCCACCAATGACGATTACTACGGCCTCGACGATAGCGACAACGAAAGTGATACAGTCGATAACTCGTTATCGAAGCCTTTCGATATGAAGTTGCTGAAGCAGTCCATTGAGAATGGAAGCAAAGTTTTTGATCATGTCACTGGAAAGAACGTTGTCTTGATTGTTGGGAAAACTGGAACTGGGAAATCAACTTTGATTCAAGGTATCGCTGGGAAGAGGCTTCAACAGGCGATCCATACTACGAATTGCTCTGGCAACATCGTGGAGAAAAGTGTTTATGAGGCTGTTGACGCCCTCCCTAACTTTGAGATTGGCCACGCAAAGTCGTCCCACACCAAGTCTTTTTGTTGTTTCGTTCCTCCGAAGGGCGAAAAGAAAAGGTCCACTGTGTACGTTGACACACCTGGATTTGAAGATACAGACAACCAAGAAATCGATATCGCCACTTCCATTATGTTGAGTCATATTGCCAAGAAATGCAAGACCCTGAAGTTTGTTGTACTGGTCAACTATACTTCGCTCCTAGAGGATCGAGGAGGTGCTGCCCGGTCCATTTTGAAGTTCACGAGAGCCTTCGTCAAGGACTTTGGCAAGGACAAACAGAGCTTCCTGTTCCTGTTTACTCACACAGATGAGATAAAGGGCATCTCCGGTGATCTAAACTCCGCCAAAAAAACCCTTCTGGACGAAATCTTGAGGTTGATCGATGGCACCAACAAGAGTGATTCTGATCTGCTTTGTCTGCTTAGCTTCATGAAGACGTCGCTCTTGAATGGACTCCCTTTTGTGGACATTCTCCATCCTTTGGACACAAACTTCGAGACACTCAAGCTTAGGATCGAGTCTGTGATGCGACCAATAAGAGAACCTACGATATCCACAAATTGTGGTCTTACCGGCCCTGCAAGGCACAAGCTGTCGGGAGAACTCACTGGAGTTTTGCTCCGGACTCGCAAGCATTTGGAATCAACACCCCCGAATATTGAAGGTGCGCTGGAGAATCGTGAGATGCTACAGTACATTGGAGAGAATATTGATCTGGGAGACGTTCAACGCAGTGTGGAGGATGTCAATGCACTGATTGACAACTATGTCACAGAGGCCAAAGACTGGCTGATGAAAGAAGTGAAGAAAGGAGGAGTAGGTGAATTTGAATTTCATTCTCGGACCGCAGAAAATATACGAGATGCTCTAGTTTCAGTGCAGAAGCTGGGGGCAGCACAGCTCGTCCAACATGTCAAATCAATGATCGCAAGAACAGTTTTGGGACTTGAGCTTTCCCTTTGGCAAAACAACGGTTTAAGGCCAACATGGCATGCACGGAATCTCAACAAGTTACATTCCTGGTGTAAGGCTTTTGATATGTTTGGTACGACATATCCAGAGGTCCTGTGCCGCTTGAACTTTCATATTCAAGAGTGTGTTTCTGCAGTTGTGAAATTCGACTTTCATGTGGAAGTTCAGCAGGAGGCACTTTGTCGTCATATGGACAACCTTTGCTTCCTGGACCATGTTCTGAAGCAATCGGGGCAGCTCTCGGATCATGAGATAGACTTGCATAACGTTCGGCAGGCACTGAGAGGCGGCCTTGAGAGTATCAACGCTCTCCTTTCGTCGTGGAGAGAGGAGATATCTGATGCCATGGATACTGACACTCTAGACGAAGTCGCAGCGATATTGTTACTTTCCCGGGTTTTGTTTCTTGAAAGATTGCAAGATGCTGCTGCAGATAGACCTGCATTTTTTGATTTGAGGCATGGTGCTTTTCTGCTGAGCCAGGACCTGCAGAGAAATTTGTCGTCTCATTTCGAAGTCTCGTGCAATATACTGATGAAAAGGGATTCGTTGGAGCTCCAAGAGCCACTTCGGAAACTGCGCACAATTGTGAAATTGTTTGATGACATTCGCGGGCAAGAAGCAACTCAAATTCGTCACAACTATGATCGTCTGGTGCAGACTGTCATCACCACTTTGAAGTTTGAATTGGACACATACACAGCTGAAGCCAAAACAGTCTCGACCAGTGGGCTTGTGGATGGGAAGAGAGCAGGTGAGGCTTTAAACCGGATATCAGAACATTGCTGGATCGACGACATCATTTCGTCCGAGAGCAGTATAGTCTCTGAAGGATATTGGAAATGCACCGATTACTACGAGAATCGCTGTATTTCAATCCAGACGTTGTTTCGAAACTGGTTGGACAAGCTGAATGTCACAGGGAAGCGGAAGCGGAATGAAAAGATATGTGACGGTTTCACAGGCTCATCTGAAACCTTGCGAGCCCTCAAGTCAATCTACCACGAGTTGGAGGAAATTGAAGCCTTCGCTCTTGCCACTGGCAAGGAGTCTATCAAAGTAGATTGCCGCGAATTGCGCTCAGGCATTGTCCGTCAGGCGAAAAGGATCATTGATGCGGTAAAATCGTGTATGACACCTTGGCAAGATATCGCTACACAGTTTCCAAACGTTAGATCACTTGAGAGGTTGGACATTCGTTTGGAGGCGATGAATCTCATTCAATGCCTTACAAACGATCCAATCTGCCAGAAAGACTTGAAAGATGCTCAAGCATTTGTTGTCTCGACTTTCTCTTCTGCCATCAACGAGATAGACAGGGTTTTCGCATCCCAGGCCAATTTTGGGGAAATGGCTCGTTTTCTTGATTTAATAGCAGCTGCTGATGGATATGCATATATTAGTGCTCATCTACCGAGCCTGAACGATCTGAAGGAACGAGCACGACTAGCAATGGTTCAGCTTGCTCAAATGATCGGAAAACTCGTGGAAGAGACAGCCGATTGGGACTTGATCGAAAAGCATCTCAAAGAACTTGAGAAAGCCAAGGTGTTAGATTCCTATTTACTCGATGAAGTCGAAATCCAATTGAGACCACTCTTGGCATTGCGAGATCAAAAAGAAATGGCAGTTGATTCGGAGATTGAAGACATGATCCAAAAGGAGGATTTTCAGAGTATTGGGCAATTCTTGCTTCCCTTGGCGGAGTCAAATGATCAATTGAAGCGGAAGAAATTCCATGGCCATCTTCGTACGATCCAAACACAGCTGCAGGCTCGTATTGATAACTCTGCCAAATACTTGTCTGTTGGTCTACCAACGGAGTCAACAGCAAGACATATTGTTGAAATTGTTACAAAGATGGAAGAAGCGCAGAAAGAGCTTGGCAAGCACTTGCGTGCATTGCACCTAAAGCAAGAAATGAGAAAGCTGAGGTTATTTTTAAACGAGAGTCTCCGTGACGTGCTTGCGCGGATGGAAACCGATCTTCGAGATCGAAATCTTCTTCGGTTTGTGTCAAATATGGAACATGTTAGGGGGTTTGTACTAGTGGCCAAAGAATCTTTAAAGCCTGCGCTACTTTTGAAACAGGAAACAATCGGGAAAAACTACGATCGTGTGCTCTGTTCAGTCCCTAAGGTTGTCGAACGTTTCTTTCTATCAAATTTTGAGGATGGACGGAATCTAGTTGATTCACTTTCTGGCTTGAGGCAGGCATCTCAATCAGATAGGGCGGGAATGGAGGAGTTGAGCATTGTCTACAACAATGCGACAGCTGAAATTGACAAAAGGCTACGTGCCGATTTGAAAGAACTTGAAAGAGTTGTAATCGATACTGGTTGCTATGAAGATGCCAACAACGCACTGCGGTCTCTGAAACGTCATTTGGATGTAGGCCTACAGGACCATATTGACGAAGGCCATGTGCACACGGTCGAAAAACTGCTAGACTCCTGGTTAGCTATGCAGAGGAAGAACAATTCTCTTTTCAACTTTCTTGGACCAGACGCTGATAAAACCCGACTTTCTTTGGTCGCAAAGCTGAATGAACTCGATCCAAAGAAGGAAACGAGGTTTGGGTTTGCGGCAATCAAACGTTGGTATTCTGGTGCGGAGTACCGCAATGTGTGCAAGAAAACAGAGGAATCCATTCTAGGCTTGCATGAACAGGGTCTGTCAGCTCTGAAGTCGGACAATTTTGTGCTGCTGGAAGAGTGTATTCACAGCCTTCTGCAGCTCGACAAGCAGGTCGGGAAACATGTGAGAAAGGTCCGTGAAAAGGCCACAGACCTAGAAGTCAAAGCGCGAGGTCTCTTTCTCAGCGTCTGCAAACAATATCAAGATTCCTTAGTTGATATGAGCGGTTGCCTGTACGAAAGTCTGTTTCCACTTCTCCGTAGCCTCGTTCTTGAGATTGGCGCAGTTTCTACTTCGAAAGAGTGTGAGAAGAAGTTCAATTTGATGAACCAACTGTTCTATGAAAGACTTGAGAAGGAAGTGTCAGAAGTTGAAGGCATGCTTTCTCTGTCTTCCAGTTCTTTTGATGTTTTGCAAATCAAATCGAAGGTTGAATGTGTCCGAAACCTAGGAGGATTTGCGGCTGATCACTATACTCTTTTCTTTTCGAAACTTGAAAATTGTGACCGCATTGCGCCAGATAAGTGGCTCAAGGAAATCGTCGACATATGTCACAGATACTTTAGTGCAGGCCGCAATTTCAGCAAGATGAAACACTTTGTCGTGCTGGGGGTGGTGCCTTCGTCCACATATAAGGAAGTTAAAAAAGCGTATATGAGACTTGCGTTGCGATATCATCCGGACAAAGTTGCCTCTCCTGGGGAAGAAACAAATGAAAGGTTTCGAGCAATTCAAGAAGCGTGGGACGCCTTGGACAATGCCGAAATGTACTCAGTATTAAATGAGAAGCGTCCGTTGGACGAGTTGGTGAGGTCGATTGGCATTCGGCTTAGGGAAGGTATTCAAGATATGCTGAAACACCAACAATATGAAGCTGTTGTCCAGTCGTTATTTCAGCTTTCGTCCATTGGAGAAATAGCGGATCTTGTAAGTCCAAAACTAGATTCAGCAGGTATCCAGGACAATGTCACGAGCCTTGTGAAACAACATGTGAAGCAAGTGCGAGTTTCGGTCAAAAGCCACTGGTCAGAGCGTAAGTATAGAGAACTACACGAAGACATCGAAGATCTGAAGGAAATGGAAAAGAACTTCAAAGCAGTGAGTGGACCCGGTTGCTTTTTAGGCCTTGCACTTAATACAACTTCCTCATTATTTTGCTTTGTTTTCAAGTACCCCGAAATCTTCCCAGAGTCTTGGAATGATGGCATCGTCCAAGCTGTTGAGGCTGAAATCCAAGAACTTGGGAAGGAAGCCCGTGCATGCCTGGCATCGAAGCAGACAGCAAGAACCAGAAAAGATGACTTTAGAAGTTTGTTTCTCCGGATGGGATGTGTTCTCGTTGAATTGCCATCTTTCAAGCATACTACCAGGGAAATAATGTCCAGTGTCCTAGAATCATGCCTCGATTCGGATTGGGGATACGGTTATTTGTTTGAGCTTGGATTATCCCTTCAAAAGGGTGACGAAGGTAGCGAAGAAGAAAACCGCGTCGCACAACTAGTTCTCTCCGAATTTAGTCACTTCAAAGAGGTGATGACAATGGTATGGAACGAGGAGACTATCCAAAAGCCAGTTGAAGACACTGTTGATGACATCCAGGGGTACAGGCAACGTCAAGGCGACAAGAAGTCCATTAAGCTTGACATAGATTCAATCGACCTCCTAAGCAGTTTTCGAGCATTTGAAGAGAAATACCAGACGTTGCTTGGAGAGTACCTGAGAACAGGGGCAGATCTGTCGTCTCTAGTACGGAAGACAACCCAAGTAGCCGATCGGATGAAACCACTAACATGTGATATAGGATGGACAAAAACTGTCAAGCGCAGTATCCCTAATATTCTCGCCGGAGTGTTTGCTTTGTTTACAGTTCTCAAGTCCGGCGACAGCTACAACAGACTCGAGTCTTCATCAGAAGCATCGGAAATTGGCGATAAACTGTTGATGAAGCCTCATAATATTCAGGTGTTGACGCTCTTGTGTATGTTTGGATGCGGCCAGATTTCCACAGAACGTCTTGAAAGTCAGCTGATGCAGATCAGGACTGGGGAGGGAAAATCGATGATTTTGGGAGCTGCTGCTAGCGTACTCGGACTGTTGGGTTTTCGAGTCCGTTGCGTCTGCTACAGCGACTATCTCTCTCAGCGAGATTATGGCTTGTTCGAGGAAGTTTTCGATCAATTTCAGATTAAGAGTTCAATCAAGTACAGCAAGATTACAAGTCTTTCAGAAGATTCAACTGCAAGGAAAGGCGACATTCGATGCTTGACAGAAGAAATGTTGCGAGGAAGTCTAGACGAATCACGAAAGACTAAGAAGGCTATGGTCGATTCCGAACTGCTGCAGCTATCAAAATCACAGCCACAGCAGCATTCCGGCGAACCCACACCTCAGCGTCGAAGCTTGCGGAGCTCTGTACCTCAACGTCGAAGCTTGCGGAGCTCTGTACCTCAACGTCGAAGCTTGCGGAGCTCTGTATCTCAACGTCGAAGCTTGCGAAGCTCCGGAACTCAAAGTCGAAGCTTGCAAGGCACAAAGGAGGATTTTCAACCCAGTGAACTCGATGAGACAAATAATACAGCTGGCTTCTGGTCTCTCTCAAACGACAGCATTGGCTCAGTTGCCGCAACTAATTCTACAACGCAGGCGTCGCCAGAGGAAATTCTCCTTGTTGATGAAGTTGATGTTTTCTTTGGTGCAGAGTTCTACGGCCAGACATATAACCAGGTTGCCCAATTGAGAGAACCTGAAGTTGCCGAGATTTTGAAAACTGTCTGGGGTGCAAGCAAGGCCGTCGGCAGAAGGCAGCAAATGTCTGATTTGAAGAAATTGCCTGCATATCAGCAATTGTTGCAAAAGATACTTGGGTTCGAATTCCTTCTTGAGAATGAGATTGCCTTGATGCTCAGTCAGGTACGCCGGGTAGATGATGAGCAGTACTACTTGGATCCTATTGAGCAACGCATTGGCTACAAAGTAATGGACACAGTGTCCTATGAAGTTACCTATGGATATCGAACTGTCTTTGCGTACCTTCGAGAGTACGATAGAGGCAACGTGAATGATGATACTCTGAAACGGGTCCTGACTATGCCAGTTTCATGCGGGCAGTTTTCCTACGCAAACATCAGGCCCAAGAGAATTCTTGGTGTATCTGGGACACTGGACGTGATGAGCCGGTACGAAAAGAATGTGCTTACCAAGTATGGGGTCAACACATACCTGTTTGTCCCAAGCGTATATGGAAAGTCGAATTTTGTCTTCGATGAGGCCGGAAGTGGAATATCGATCGAATCGAAAATGAGCGATTTCTATCACAAAATTTGCGACGAAATCAAGAAGATCACGAAGCAAAAACGAGCAGTTATTGTTTTCTTTCGAAGCATGTCCCAGATTAGAGACTTCTCTTCTAGTCCATTCTATAAGAAACTAGGGAGACAAAAGAAGATTCTGTCGGAAGAGTTGATGACTGCTGATAAGGACTTTGTTATCAATAAGGCGGCTACTGCGGGTCAAGTAACTCTTTGCCCAGCAGTGTTTGGCCGTGGGACAGATTTCTTCTGCAAAGACGGGAAGGTGGAAGAAAATGGAGGAGTCCACGTCATCCAAACATTTCTGTCAGAGGAGAGAAGTGAAGAAGTCCAGATCCAGGGTCGTACTGCAAGACAAGGAAAGCAAGGCTCCTACAAACTTGTGTTGTTGGAGGATGATCTTGTGGAGACGTTTGGGATTAGTCCTGGCGAGAAAGACAGTGTGCCAAAATCAGGATGGTATCAATGGCTATGCAACGCACGAGACAAGTATCGTGAAGAGTGTGCGAAGAAGATTGAGGCAGATCTTGCTGATGCAACAAAGAAAGACAGGAAAACACACGAGTATTTTGATGCCCTTCTGGCCTCAGACAAACGCAAGTCAAGCAAGTTGTTCAAGGATATCTATTTGGCGATGAAGAAAACGATGCCATCATCTGTAACGATTGACCTATGCTTTGCTGTTGACGTAACTGGGAGTATGATGCCATTCATGCAGAGCATTGTTTCGACGGCTAAGAATCTGCTGCAAGGTACAAACTCTATTGGCCAGAAATTGAATCAAAAGTTTCCGGAGATGGAGTTCAAGTTTCGCATAGGTGTTTTGGGGTTCCGTGATATTGATGACGAGTACAACCAATTCGTCGAAACTGTCTTTTCCGATGATTGTCATTTTACTGAAAACCCAAATGAAGCTGTCTCTGTGGTCCAGAGAATCACGGCCAATGCTTCGGGTGGTTCGGACTTGGCGGAGGACTCTCTGGGTGCTATCGACAGATGTCTCAAATGGAATGGCTCTGGCGATTGGACAGGCACAATCAAATGTCTTCTTCTGTTGACAGACGCTCCAGCTCATGGGATGGCACCCAAAGAATACTCCGGCATTCTGAATGGTGACAGCTATAGCACCCGGCATCCTTCTGGTTTAACGGCTGAAGGCGTAGTGGGAGATTTGATTACAAGAGACGTTGACTTGTTCTTCTGTTCGTTCAAGCCGGGAGCCACATCTCGTACCGAAGAGACGATTTCAGAACTTTATTTGGAGCACCCAAAGAACTCCGAAGAACGAGAGATATCGTTGATACCAATGGTCCCAAAGGAGCAATTTGCATGTGCCGAGGCCTTGGCTGCCGGAGGTGCATCCAAGCACATCATCTTTGTGTTGGATGAATCTGGTTCCATGGAAAATGACTGGTCAGGAGTCGTGATAGCCTACCAAAAGTACCTTCACAGCCGACTACAAAGCCAAAGCTGCCTTGATCTCGTCTCTGTGGTTCAATTCAGTGGTTGTGCCAGGCTGACAATTGATCGAGAAGCAATCCTAGTAGCTGCAAAAAGAACAGATCTGAGCTATGGTGGTGGTGGGACTCGCTTCAGTCCTGCCGCATCACTCGCTGCCCAAGTAGTTCCGACAACACCCTCATCACATTCCCCGGTTGTCGTATTCATGAGCGATGGAGGAACGGGCCATCAAGATTCTGCGATGGCATCCCAAACATTCTCCCAGATCAATACAGAAGTCATCAGGCGCTTCAAGAGTGATCTTGAGCTGCACGTGATTGCTTTTGGGGGTGGTGCGGATACTCGCCAGCTATCGGATATCGCTCGAGCATCCAGGAAAGGAAGACTCCATGCCTGTGCAGATAGCGCTGCTCTGTTACAAACGTTTGAGAATATTGCTGGTGGCCAGGAGGTTGCATCGATGCTGGAATCTCAAATCGGAAGAAGAATATCCGAAGCTGTTGCCGACAAACTCAGTTTGGAGTATCTCAGGTAGCAACAACTATATAGTTTCGTAAAGGGTCCCTCTACCTCTACTATACTGCCCTCTATTGCTAGCTATCGTAAAGTTCATTAAGAAGCGTCCGATAATTTAGGGGTCGAAGCGGCACAGCTACATCATGGTTTGCTTTTCAAACAAGCTCAATTGCACGCTGGCCA
>JAAMXS010008932.1:0-11404 GCA_019693525.1 Cylindrotheca fusiformis | reverse complement strand
TACCACCGACCAGGATTAATGATTTTTCCTTTCAAACCTGTTGGTCACGACATGCTCAACATGCCGATACGATTCAATTATCCAGTAATCGACCACATTTTTATTGGCAAGCGGGGATATTACCACAAGAACGACATTTGCGGAATCAATCCTTTATAAGTCATGATTTACCATCCTTTTCATCGATGGAATCTACGCTTTTATGTCCCAATCCATCCGAATCCAAAGGTATCCAATGTCGATTTGGAGAACGGGGTATCACGGCGGCAATGCATTATGATGGTGGTCAAAATATGGTAGCCATGATTACTGGTGCCAAACGATACATATTAAGTCCACCCAATCAATGTTTTCAATTGGGAATTGAAACGACCAAAAAGACTGCTCTATATCGACATTCCTTATTAAATTTGGAACGAATGACAACAATAATAATGGCGGACGACAATAACAATACCAACAACAATACCAATCATTCGGAAACATCATCATCATCTACAATGATGTCAAAAGAAGAGAAAGAATGGTTAAACCGTGCTTCCAAGGCGTTGGTAGTAGAAACGGTACTCAAGGCTGGTGAAGTTTTATTCATTCCATCGCATTGGTTTCATTACATTATAGGATTACAAAAAAATGCTCAATGCAATGTCCGATCCGGTGTTCATGTAAAAGGGACGACGAAACAGTTTGGTGGACAATATGATATATCTCCCAAAGGATGTCGACCATGAAGAAAGGAATGAGAAATACACAAGAAACGTCCTATTAGTATGCTCAAGTCTCTGCTGATGATTGTTATTTCATAGTATCATCCTCCATTACTTGGGCATCCTAATATGAAAAATGTATGACTTATCTCTCTAAATAGCTACTAGTAGTAGTATTTGTGGTTTGGAAAGTGAGTGCTATAAATCATTCATAAAGATCTCAACGATTCAAGCAGCAGAAGCAGTTGAAAAATTGTACGCGCTTTTGTCTTGTTCTGGTTTGATTGTAATAAAATTGTGTGCTATAAGCTTTTTAATCCTAAAATCTAGATCTCTAATAATAAAAGATTGCCAGGTCAACTCTGATTGCTTCCCTGCAATCTTGATTCACTACTAGTGACTAATCACTCTGGCGGGATTCAAACACACTTTCGATACTGTAGTTGCTTTCTTACTGACGCGAACACCGCACGCCAAGAGCATTGCTCTCTCTCAACACGACGAGAGAAACTCAACCATACGTATTGCTTGTCACACTTCCAAAACACCGAACTCAAGAAGCCTGGCAACAAAGGCTTACGAGTGAACTGCCGGCGCATGGACAAACAGTAGGTAGTGCGTGTGTTGGCATACTATACAATCAAAACCCAGCAACTCAAGCCCGTCCACCAAAGACAGAAGGTCTTCACACAAAAATCCTAGATTTTTAGCTGCCGTGGATGCAGAAACCAAGCAGCAAAAACCACTCCACCCCATATCGCATAGATACTTCGACAAAGCAAGCAAGCAAGCAAGAAGTGGCAGTAATTACAATGCCCAAATCAACTGCTTCCACCAGTGCCGCCGCAAAGAAACCATCATCAGGAACGCCTGATGCTGCTGCTGCTGCTACTAATACTACAGAAAAGAGGTTGAAACGTTTTCGCTCCTCCTGTCCCGCCGCCATTCGACAACGCATCGATCGTGCCAAGACACAGCAACTGTTCTTAATTCGACATGAATTGAAGAAGGACGAGCAAGATCATTCTTGTGAATTTACTGTATTGGGATCCACAGGAAATGTCTACACGGTTACAATCGAACGATTGCCGACATGCACCTGTCCAGACCATCAACGGAATAACACCATGTGCAAACACATTTTGTTTGTTCTCTTGAAGGTTATGGCGTTGGATTCTCAGTCTTCGTTAATTTATCAAGCGGCATGGATTGGCAGTGAATTGGAATTCATGTTTCAAAAACTGAAAGAACGCTTCCAATCATTGAATGGCGGTGGTGTCTTGGCCAATCAAGCGGTTCGAGCCAAGTTGGCCGAAATGGAACAAGAAGGGACGAAAAATGCTACTTCAACGACGACAAGTGCTGTAGCACGGAGACCAGCGGAAGAAGGGGATGACTGTCCTATTTGCTTTGATCCACTAGTACTGTCACAAGATCATCCTGGCAGTAGTAGTAGTCTAACGTTTTGTCGAGGTCAATGTGGATCTAATTTTCACGAAGGTAAGACAATAGTCCAGCATTCTTTGGATATTTTTGTCAATTCAAACGATGGTAGACTTACCATTATCGTGTACAACTTATTGTATTGTTGGACGGAACTATATATAGCTTGCATTCGACACTGGTTGAAACAATGTCGTTCCAATCCAACTTGTCCCATGTGTCGGGATGAATGGGATGACGGCAGCAACAAGAAAAAGCACCGAAATGATGAAAGTTGTTTTACCAATTTGGGTCATTTGCAAGGACAACCGTCTGAACGCGACACAAGTACATATTATTGGTCTCCCCGTAGTGGTCGAAAGCGACAACGGCGATCGTAACACGAGGATGCCAGTAGTAGTCTGTTGGTTGCTACCGTGGCCGTCTGCTGTTGCTACTGTTGCTGCTCCTCTGCCCTTGTCTATTGGTTGGACCCTGGCGAAATTGCCTGTTGGAGAATGCAATTTGCGATATGGGATCGACGAACGAAGTTACTGTTATAGGAAGGCCTGCTGGGAAGATTCTTCTTCTAGCTTATCTAAGATGTTTCATCCTTCAGCGGGGAGAAGTCTCAACGAGGGAAGTCGAGTTTGGTGAAATGTAGGCAATGATGCCAGGGGATTGAGCGAATGGTGTTCCAATTTGCAATTTATGAACACAGATGGGAACGCTTTTCTTGTGAGAGATTTTTGTGTGGAAGGAAGGGGAGGATGAATGACGTTGTTGTGAAGAAGAAGATCGCTGACAAACAAAACTGCTTAGATTCTGTCGTGATCTCCAATGATGTCCTGCCATTTTTTGGTAAACTTGACCTGAAAGACTACGAGTGCACTCACCAACCTCCTCGTGGTGCCCTAGTGGCAGTCGCACCGGATCCATGTCGGCTGGCTAGTACCCTTTCTATTTTGGACTTCTTGTTTCCTCTAAATCTCCAGAAAGTTTATTTTTCAAAGTTTATGTTTCAAAGAGAGAGTAAAGCAAAAACTTTTGTCTGTCTTGTCTTTGTACTAGCCCAATTATAGTCCGATGAGTCGGGCATATCCAAACAGTTGAGAATTCGTCTTGCAGTATGTACGCGACTAACAAAATAGATATCCTCGAAAAATCGAGCAATGACAAATCTTCAACGAGAGCATTGTTTATCTTCTTCTCTCTCTATCTTTGGCTTATTTGAGAGTGACCAAGGGATCGCCATGAGTAGTCAAGACGAAAGCAGAAGGCGGACTTCAGATGCAGGTAGAAGCAGAAAGAGGCAGCGCTCAGGAAGGTACACCAGCAATGATCCTAACTACTTTCTTTACACCAGGACAACGAAGTCGGTGGACATACCAAGAAGCTCCATGACTCATCTTCGAGTTGATTCGGGCGTAGAACGCCTTACTGCTTGTCTCTTCCAGGGTTGTACTAAGTTGGTGAACGTGCAATTACCAGAGACGCTGCACTCCATTGGCGATTATGCGTTTGCAGGATGCAGCAACCTTAAGAGACTTCGGTTCGTTTGGAAGGATGGTTCACCTATGCCTTCATCCGATCGCAGCTTTGACGACAGTTCTATCGTGTTGCCAAGAATTAAAGGGATCTTTTTCATTGGCTCAGGCGCTTTTTCTTGCTGTACCAGTCTGCGGAAGCTCACTGTATGTTGGCCACCCGGTCTTCTTCAGAATGCAGCATTCTACGGATGCACAGGTTTAACCTCCGTTGAACTCCCCGAGGTGTTACCGGCCATCGATGATTGTTTATTCCAGGGTTGCGAATCACTAGTTTCAATCAAAATGCCTTCAGATCTCCTTGCGATTTTTAGTGAGGCGTTCAGAGGCTGCAAGAGCCTCGTCTCATTGGAACTTCCGGATGAACTCCATACCATTCGGAGCCATGCCTTTCGAGAATGCGTGTCGCTTGAAAGTCTCGTAATTCCCGACACTGTGGTTCTTATCGGTAAATTGGCTTTTATGGGGTGCAGTGCGCTGAAGCACATTCGCTTGTCCTCCTCATTGAAGATTATTGAAGACGGTGTCTTTGAAGACTGCTCTTCGTTGGAATGCATTGAGATTCCAAGGAAAGTCACTAGAATCAAAGAATTCGCTTTCTCTGGGTGCTCTACGTTGTCCCATCTTAGAATCCCACCCGGTGTGAGAGTTATTGAACAGTATGCATTCAATAACTGCAAAAGTTTGCTGTCCTTGGAACTTCCAGAAGGGCTCAAAACTACTCAGTACGTTTCCCCAGAAGAAGAAGAAGAAATGGATTTCGAAGCCGACGAGTGTGAAGAAGAACTTTTCCCTTGTCGCGATCCTGAGCTTGAGGAAGATCTTATCCCGAATCGTGATCCTATTTTTGACTCAGCCAGCCCAAGCTCCGGCGGTTTCTTCGGCATCTATGGTTGCTCCTCTCTTGTGAATCTGGTGATACCAGAGAACCAGGAATGTGATGAGTCCGAGTATGGTGACCACACTACAGAAGAGACATTTAGGAACAACTTGATGTTTGGAAGAGTCCTCCTTGAAGAAGACGATGATCTTGCCGACTCTCTAAAATCCCGCTTTTTTGGCCTTCCGCTGCACCGTCTTTGCTACTATCAGTCCTACCATCCACCTTCAAGAACAATGGGGCAGCTCCAACGCCTTTTGGATGCCGATCCAATGGCTGCTGCCAAAGTGGATACGTTTGGTATGACCCCACTCCATGTTCTAGCATTGTCGCACACTCCCAATCAGGACATGTTGCTAGCCTTATTGCAGGAAAACCCGTCCCCATTGCAATTCATTCGGACTCGAGACTCCTTTGGATCTACTCCAATGCACTACTTGTGCAGAAGCAGGATGCCAAATTCTTCCTCGGTGATTCGAAGATTGTTTCAACATATAGTGTGCCGTACTCGCTGGCTCGACCCATGGCAATCTAAGGTTTTGATTGCTATAGGGCATGCTCTATGCATGGATTGGTATTCACGGAAGAAGGGGATTGAGCGGATACTGTTCCAAATTGCAATCTATGAACGGGTGGAAACTCTCTCTTTATTGGAGCTGTCTCTATGGAAGGCGAAGATGATCCGCATCAGCTCAAACCGACAAGCCTGCCGAGTTGGTAGTGGTGCTTCTGTCGTGATATCCAATGTTCTGCCATTTTTGGACAAACTTGACCCGAGAGACTACGAGTGTACCCACCAGTCTGCTGGTGGTGGTGCCCACGCTCCTCCTTCGACAGCTGGAGCAGCAGCACAGGATCCATGTCGCCTGACTAGTACCCTTTCTATTTTGGACTACTTCTTGCCCGTGAATCCCTAACAAGTAGAAGATTGAATAATTCAAAGCAAGTATAACTTCCATTTGTTTGAGGGCTAGTAAAGGGTTTGAAGTAGTAGTCCGATGAGTCGGGCAATGATGATGTCCAAGCAAAGTGTATTATGAGCTATCAGTGATACTATTAGGCAATACAACTGATCGCGACGAGTCATGATCGTTAATAGCAATGAGAAAGACGAACAGGTATCAATAGCAGCAGGAAGATCAGGAAGGACTATAGTGAAGCTTCTTTATAGAAAGACCGTCTGGCAGCTTTGCGCCTTCGTCTTGCAGTATGTACGAGTCTATGGAAAAATTGTAGCTCTCTCCTCGTGAAATCAGAGAAACCAATGACAAAAATTGCTACTCCTTCCAATGATGCGGTCAAAGATATCCTTAATAAAATATCAATTTGCTTAGAGAGTGATCGTCAAGCAACGCCATGAGTGACAAAGAAAACAAAAGATGGGCATCAGATGCCGACAGCAGCAGGACGAGGAAGCGACCAAGAAGGGACACCAGCAATGATCCAAACTACTTTGTCTTCACCAGCAAAACAAAGTTGGAGGACATACCGAGACGCACGATGACTCATCTTCGAGTTGATTCGTCCGTAAAAAAGACTTCTCTTCTTCAATTCCAGAATTGCATCAAGTTGGTGAAAGTGCAATTACCAGATACTCTAGTGCTCATTGACTTCGGGGCGTTTGCCGGATGTTCCAACCTTCAGAGTGTTCAGTTCGTCACGAACAATGGTCGACTTATAACATTCATTCGAAAAATGGACGACCGTTCGCTTGTGTTCCCAGATAGTGGAAAGAAGTTGGTCATTCTTTCAAACGCATTCTCTGGTTGTACTAGTCTGCAGAAACTTGTCTGTTCGCCACGCATTGATATTGCTGGCGACTTGGCATTCTCCGGATGCACAGGTTTAGTCTCGGTTGAACTCCCCGAGACGCTTCAGATAATCATGGAACGCTTATTCCTGCGTTGTGAATCACTGGTTTCAATCAAAATGCCGTCGTCGCTCCTTGCGATTCGTAACTCGGCGTTCAAAGGCTGCAAGAGCCTCACCACGTTCCAACTGCCAGTTGGACTCCTCGCCATTGGGACCAATTGCTTTCGAGAGTGCGTGTCCCTTGAAAGTCTCGAACTCCCTGCTACAACGTTTAGGATTGGTAGACTGGCTTTCATGGGCTGCAGTGCGCTGAAGCACATTCAGTTGTCTTCCACATTGAAGATTCTGGAGTACGGCGTCTTCGAAGATTGCTCATCGCTGGAATATATCGAGATTCCAAAGTCAGTCACCGAAATTAAACGATGGGCGTTTTCGGGCTGCTCCTCGTTGTCCCACCTTAGAATTCCACCCAGGGTGACAATCATTGAACGGCATGCGTTCAATAACTGTACCAATTTGCTGTCCTTGGAGCTTCCTGAAGGACTGGAAACGGCACAGCTCGTTTTCGCAGAAGAAGAAATGGGTTTCGAAGCCGAGTGTGAGGATGACATACTCCCTTGTGGAGATCCTGACTATGAGGAATATCTTCTCCCTGCGCGCGATCGTATTTTTGACCCAGACAGCTTAAATGATTTCTGTGGTATTTATGGTTGCTCTTCTCTTGTGAATCTGTTGATACCAGAGAACCAGGACTGTGACGACTTCGAGGATGATCGACACCTTACAGAAGCGATCTTTATGAAGAACTTGATGTTTGGAAGAGTACTTGATGGATACGATGATCTTGTCGAATCTTTAAAATACCGCTTTCATGAGCTTCCTCTGCACCGCCTTTGTTATTACCAGTCCTACCATCGACCAACAAAAGCAATGGGGCAGCTTAAAGACATTGTGAATGCAGATCCATCAGCTATTGCTAAAGTGGATAAATTTGGTATGACCCCGCTCCATGTTCTGGCATTGTCGCAGACTCCGAATCAGCGGATGCTGCTGGCGCTACTGAAGGATATCCGCGACCCATTGCATTGCATTCGAGCTCGAGACTCCTTTGGATCAACTCCAATGGACTATTTGTGCAGAAGCCGGGTGCCAGATTCTTCTTTGGCGATTCGAAGAATGTTTCAACATATTGTATTCCGTATTTGGTGGCTCAACCCATGGCAATCCGAGATTCTTCTTGCTGTAAGCAATGCTTTGTGCATGGATTGGTATTCTCGGATGAAAGAAATTGAGCGGACAGTATTCCAAATTGCAATCTATGAATGGGTGGAAACCCTCTCCTTAATAGAGCTGTTTCTGTGGAAGGTGAAAATGAATGAAGTTGGTACGAAGGATGCCGTTGACCGACAAAGCTGCCGGATCAGCAGTGGTGCCTCTGTCGTGCTATCCCATGTGGTGCCCTTTCTTGACAAACTCAATCCCAAAGACTACGAGTGTACCCACCAACCTCCTGATGGTGCCCAAGCTCCTTCAATAGCAGCACCACCAGGTCCTTCACGTCACCTGGCTGGAACTCTTTCTATTTTGGACTATTACTTGCCGATAAATCCCTAACAGATAGAGTGATGAATGTTGCATAGCAAGTGGAACGAATTCTTGGTGTCTTTGCGCTTCTGTAGCACCTGGCAATAATTCCTTTTGTTGTTTTAGTAGTCTAGCAGGAAACACGACTGTATCCAGAAGAACGTTGACATATCCCGGCCATGATTCTTCCGTAAGTATTGATTTTGTAGAGGTCTTCAGGAATAGCAGTTTAGGCTGGTGCAAGTGCTGATTCCTTTGACCTGAATGTCATTGCCAGCACAGAAGGACAGGCACACGTGTCACCACGACAAGTGCAGGAAAAATGTGACTTTGAGATTTCGCCTTGGAGTAGTATGTGTACGAGATGGCAACGTATGGCTGGAAAAGTATAAAAAAATGACAGAATCTCTGAAACCTATTGCCATACAAAGATCAAAGCTACTTTCCTTCATATTTATTAAAGCTTTGAACGTCATGAGTGAAGAAGAAAACCGACGGACATCAGCTGTTGACCTCAAGCGGAAGAGGAAGCGATCAGGAAGGGATACAGGAACACTCCGTGACGATGATCCTAACTACTTTGTTTACACTTCCAACATGAAGAGTGAGAACATACCGAGAAGCACGTTGACTCATCTCCGAGTTGATTCGTCCGTTACCTTTATTCCTTGTGGGATCTTCCATGATTGCACGAAGTTGGTGAATGTGCAGTTACCACAGACGCTGAAGTTCATAGGCGATTTTGCGTTTGTCAGATGTGAAAGCCTCCAGAGTGTTCAGTTCGTCTCGAAGAATGGATCACTCTTGACTTCATCCAACGCCGACATGGACAACAGTTCGATTGTGTTCCCTGAGAACGTTTCTGTGAGCATTTTCTCAAATGCCTTTCGACTTTGCTATCGTATTTGGAAAGTCACCATTTGCTCTTCTTCAATAGAGCTCGACCATTCAGCCTTTTCTCATTGCTCGGGCCTATTTTCAGTTGAACTCCCCAACGGGCTTCAGGAAATCAAAGAGTGGTTGTTCATGTCTTGTTACCGCCTAGAAGAAGTCAAACTACCCTTGTCTGTTCGTGTGATTCACAATCAGGCGTTTACAGGTTGTTATTCTCTAGCTTCGATAAATCTACCGTTTGGTCTCCAGTGGATTGGAAGAATGTGCTTTCAAGACTGCCTGAATCTGCGATGCCTTGAAATTCCGGACACAGTTTCTACGATTGGATCGATGGCGTTTATGAACTGCATTAGTTTAGAGAATATTCGATTGCCTGCAACGTTGGACACTATTGCTCACAGCTTGTTCGAAGAGTGCATCGCGCTCGAGTATATCAAGATTCCCGAAACGGTTCGGGAAATCCAGCGTTGGTCGTTTTCTGCTTGCTATTCCATGTCTCATCTGAGAATCCCATCCAGTGTGACCAAGATTGAGCGATACGCATTCAATCGGTGCACAAATATGTTCTCGTTGGAGCTTCCAGAAGGACTGGAAACGGCCCAGCCTTTTTCTGACGATGGCGACGATCACGACGATGACAGCGAATACGAGTTTGAACCTATCTACGACGAAGATGCAGACGGGCCTCCAATTCGTGGTGCTTTCTTTGACCGTGAGGATGGATTCGACTACTGCGGTATATTTTGCTGCTCGTCTTTGGTGAATGTCGTCATGCCCCTGCACCAACCCTGTGGTGGATTCCAAGGCAATCTCAATGAGGAACATAAATTCGTCAAGAGTTTGAAACTTGGAAAAGATGTGGAAGGATACGATGGTCTTGTCCGCAAGTTGAAACACCGTTTTGATAATTGTCCATTGCACAGACTATGTTACTACCAGTCGTACCAACCTCTTGCAAAAACAATGCAAGAACTGCGGAATCTATTGGACGATGACCCATCGGCAGGTATTACTCAATTGGATGCTTTTGGTATGACTCCGCTACATGTTGCGGCGTTGGTACAAAGTCCCAGTCTGAGCATAATCGTAGCGTTGACGAATGGAGAAAACCACCACATGTTTCACGTGAGGGACTTTCTTGGATCCACTCCCATGGATTACTTGTGCCGAAATGTGTCACCAGATGCATTTGATGTGATTCGGGCATTGGTTCAGAATAGGCTAGGCTGTAGTCGGTGGCTGGACTGTGAAGAAGCTAGACTCTTGAGGAGATTGAATGAGGCACTGGCCACGAAGGATCGGTGGAGCAGATACGTTCAGCTTGGACGCATCTTGTTCCGCATTGCATCCTGCGAACAGCGTGAAGTGTGTTTCTTAGTAGAGCTGTTTCTGTGGAAGATCAAGCTGGATGACGAATGTTCATCCGAAATCGCGAAAGATAGACAGAATTGTCGAATCCTTTGTGGTGCGTCTATAGTGATATCCAATGTGCTCTCGTTTCTGGGCAAAGTTGAAGGGAAAGACTATTCATACTATCCGACACACCGACGGTATTGAGTACCTCTACGAAAGCTTCTTTCCAGCACTTTGTCTTCGCAGATTGACAGTGCCGCATTTAAAACAGTAGCAATTCAAGGAGAAGACAGAATGTACGTCGTTGCTATTTGCTTTCTTAATCACCCCATCAGATACTGCTTCGTCCACTCCAGGCCGAGGTTGGATGACCAAAACCGTCGACTTTGATAGAATTACGGTGGAGGTAACTGCCAAATTGGTCATTATGGGGTGAAGACTTCAAAGAGGGGATTCCTTTCCTCAGCGTACTTTGAGATTATTCATCTACTGAGCTGTTTACGCATCTGTCTATCTACTAACTACATGCAATAGAGCTATTAGTAGTCATATTTTAGATTATACATATTTCTTGCTGCAGTCATCTTGGCTCGTCTCGTCTTGGTTCCTCTGCACGTAAGAGAGGATACAGCCATTTTCCACGCAGGTGTCCGACAAGTACATTATGGTCGCTCGTGCAAAACGAGTTCAGGCGGCTGTTACTATACTCGCTAATACGACTACTACATTTCATAAGTTGCACCGCCAAGCGACTCGAAGTGTAATCAATATCATTCCAGGAACCCTCAGCACACGACGAGAATCCATACCGCGCGGTATCTCGCATGAGAGTGTTCTTCTTCCGGGTTTCTCTACCTCTCCACACATGGATGTCCTTTTCTTGTTGGAAAGGATGACTATCGATGATCTTTGAACCATTATGGTAGAAACTGCAAAGTCGTCAGACGGTGGAATTCCATTCCCCACAAAGATTAAATCCTCTCTTATTTCCGTACTTGTTTGGTGATGATCTGTGGGTTGTTCCTACCGGGTCATTTCCAAAGCGGGAGGGAAAACGAAAAATTGTGCGGAACGACCTGTACGGCTACATCCCAGGGCAAACATACAAGAGCTTTTCGTTGCCAATTCGGAAGGATGCTTATGCCAAGGACGATGGCCCCTTCATGATGAAAATGTCCTCGGATGCTGAATTTTATGAGAAACTA
>JAAMXS010008871.1:0-28762 GCA_019693525.1 Cylindrotheca fusiformis | reverse complement strand
GCAAAATCTACTTTCCGACACAAACACCGTGATGTCTTCCACGGGCTTGTGGGGAGGATTTTCGAATTCAGGTTCGTGAAGAAGCTCCATGGGGAAAGCCTGGATGGGGGCTTGCAGTGGGAACAGGTCGGGGAATTGATTGTTAGAGAAGTTCATCTTGTTTGAATGATTGATTCTTCTTGCTTGTGATTTCGTGGAGAGATGCAATCAAGAGTGGTAAAGATTTGTTTTATGTGCTCGTTCTCTTTCTCTTCTTCTCTCAATGCGCATTGACAGAACGAGAATATGACACGCTGATGAGCAGTTTGAGGTTTTTCTCGACTCCGACAACTCCAACCAGGTACGTATCATAGTAGTAGTACTTGTATAAGCACCCATATCATAGATGAAGATATATAATCTACATATGTACACAGTAGTTAGAAAATCTCAAGCATCTCCACGATTTTGATCGCGAAGGCATGTCCTACGACGTTTCTTTTATTGGCTGATGTGGGAGAGAATAGATCTAAATTAGTCCCTTGCTCCCTGGCTACAGTCCACATGTGTTGAACTACTACATGTAGTATAGACTTACGTCAAAGAGTACATCAGAGTATCAAGGTGAGTACATCAAGGTGCCATATGAAGTCATCCCTTTCCGAGAAAAAAGGATGGCAACGGGTGATGGAAAGCAACGTGCATCATCTCAATCTAATGATGACTTAAAAGGGATTGGGGATGATGCAACTGAAGATAACGCATCCGAGGTAGCAAATGATGACTCTCTTTCTGTGTCCAGCGATGGTACCGTGGAACCTGATTGTGATGGGGCAAATAACATACAGTTTGCCCTGATTTGTAGTCGAATGGAGAACCTTTGGAAACTGAGGAAAAGTAAGAAGAAGAAAAAAGTCACTCAATCACAAAAGTTCGAGAGTATTTTGCCCAAGAAGCTCCTAGAGGTGAGCTTCTCTACGCTCAGGAACAAACTTCACTTTCCCCTTTTAATTCACCTTCTCTTGTCCATCTCTCCACTCTCCAGGCTCTGAAATCCCAATCCATTTACCCACTTCTACGGCTCTACTGCCCAGACATTGACCTGGCACGGAATTACAACATAAAAGAACGAGTTATTGCCCAGGCGTACTGCAATGCTTTGGGTCTTACGAAGAATGGGAGAAACTATGAAATGCTCTATAATTTCACTGACGCTCAAAAAGTTCCTCAAGACATAGCAGGCGATTTGTCATTAGTCGTCCAGCGTGTTATGGAAGAACGAATTTCCGCCCAGCCTTCGTTGATGAAAGTTGGCGATGTCAACCAGTTGCTGGACGAGTTGGCCAATCAGCGTAATCGCCAACACCACCACAATCACCAGTGGCGAGAGAAAGGGGGATCCGAAAATGACGGCAGCAAGAAAAAGGTCAATCTGGTTGAAATGAGAGAAAAATGGCTACGAAGAGTCATTGCTAAAGGGTTCAGTCCTGTGGAACACAAGTGGCTGGTTCGGATCATTATGAAGAAGCCAGAATTCGGCCTGAGAAGTAATACTATCATGAGGATGTGGAGTCCGTATGCCATAGAACTATTCAGTGCGCATAACAGCCTCAAGAGCCTTTGTGACAAATTAGCAAATCCTGAATACGAAGAATCCAGACGAAGACAAGAGGAGCTGGAGAAAAAGATGAATGAAGGTCTCTCGTCTAGATGGGATCCACAAAGTCAACCAGTCATACTGGGCAACGTCCTCTCACCAATGCTGTCTTCAAAACTCACATTTGAAAAAGGTATGACACAGATTTCCGCAAATCATGCAGAGTACCTCAAATCATCACCCGGAAAGGACGACTTGGCATTAAAGTTCCCAGCCATATGTGCAGAAGTCAAACTTGATGGCGAGCGTATGCTTGTGCATGTTGAGAAAGGCAAAGTCACAATGCACACACGAAATGGAAATTGGTATTCCGAACTATATAGTCCTCTACTGGGCCCACCTCTGCGAAGAGCACTTTCGAAATACACAGTAGATGTCGTTTTGGATGGTGAAGTCATGGCATGGGACAATCGACGGGAAGAATTGGTCCCGTTTGGATACAATAGGACGGTGGCCAATTTTCGGCGGTACGTCTAGCGTCTGGCTATATCGTTGCTACACGAAGTATTAAATCCTGAGATTGTATCTCGTTTCTTGTTCAGTGCATACATGCATCATTGTGGACTTCTTGAGGAGATAGATACCGAGTTCCATGTAAAACGATCTACCGACTCGCGAGTGATGGGAAATGCAGATGACTGGATGATCAAGCTGCCTGACCATGACAGCGACGATGGGAAGGATAGCTGGTTGCTATTCTGTGTATTTGACATATTATACGTCGCTGGAAAGGATGCAACGAGACTATTACAAAAGGACTGTGGTCTTGAAACAGTTAGTCCAGGTTCTATAATCAATCTGCCGTGCTTGGAACGAAAACAGGTCCTGTATCGAGTCATGGAAGAGCAAAAGTCAGAAATTGAAATATGCAAATCAGTTGTGATTCGACCAGGTGGAGAGTGCATTTCTGGCGAAGAATACTTTGGCCGTTCGATTGTGGAATACGGCCACCCTGTGACACTGTTGGACTCCACCCAGGCTGCAATCAAGGGACTAATTCCCACTGCTCAAGAAATCGATGCTCAAAGAAGAGGCAGTTTGACTGATATCAACATTAGTCTGAAACGAGCGCAGGCGATCGAGAGTTTCTACAAGTCAGTCGTCGAGTACCACAAAAAAGAAGGAATTGTGGTAAAAGACTTGGCAGCCCCTTACATTCTTGGAGAACCATCCAGGAAACGCAAATACTGGCACAAATTCAAGCCCGACTACGAGAGAGGCAATGCCGTAGATATGGATGTTGTGATACTTGGAGGATACTACGCCAGTGGTTTGAAACATTCAGGGAAGATATCTCAATTTCTCTGTGGGTGTGTGGATCACGAGGTCTCCTCCTCCTTTATGACTTTTTGCAACGTCAATGGCGCTTCCACCAAGTACGATCGTCTCACTCGGCTACTGGCACACACTGGATTCAAGCAAGCCACAAAAGATAGTCCAATGGAGCTAGGCAAATGGTTCACCAGCGATGACTTGCCAGAGGGAGAAGCTCTACCACAGTTCATTTCGAATCGGTCCTATCAAAGGGGTGAAGAAGATTACGACGGCTGGAAATTCACCCGAAACAAGAACTATCCAGATCTGTGGATAAATCCTGAGGATTCCGTCGTTCTAACAATAGAAGGCCAAGAGCTTGTCATCACCGAAGAGTATTCAGTCGGTATCGCATTACGATTTCCAAAGATCTCTAAAATACGTCTGGATTCGATGGATGGTGAGAAGCCCGCAAACGAAGCCGACACTGATCGTGATCTCTGGGATACATACGAGACGACTATCCGACATCGCCAAGGGACGGGTGCTACAATGGGTTCTTCGGCCTTTTCCCAGTCAGGTGCCGTGCCAGATCATACCCTATTGTCCCGCCGTTTCCTTACACCCGAAGAGTTTAAGGCGAAGACAAAGAAAAGAAAGCAGAAACCAATTTCATCTCCATTGTCGAAGGTTCCAAAAGTCTCGGAACCGCAAACCCGGATACTTTCAGACGTTTCATTTGCTGTCCTGGATGGAAATTACTCTTTAGATGAAAATAGTCTTGATGCGCAAGCAGCAAAGGAAGAAGGCTGGCTCGAACCTGCTCTTCAATGCACCAAAAAAGAGCATGTTATGGAATTCATCCTAAAGCATGGTGGTACTGTCAAGGTGGTTCCAGACGTTGGCGAGAAACTGATTATTGGGGGTATGGAGACGGATATAAGGGTGCGAAATCATATGAAGGCAATTGAAAACGCACGATCTCAGATAAAAGATGTGCCGATGAAAAGCAAAAAGGCGGAAAATCTGAAGAAAATCGCTGAGAGTGAGGGTGTTTTGAAGTGGACGTTCATCTATTCTGTCGTTTACAGGTGGATTTCGAGAAATAAGCAAGATTCGAGCGATACGGAGGCTTTGCCTTCGATTAGAGATACCGATCCAACGCTGCTGGAACCCAAATCGCATCATTTCTTAGCTAGAAACAGCGCGAACGAAGCAAGAACAGGACAGGATATATTTAACCTTGACACGTCTAGTTTGACGAAAACAGACTTTGAAAGAGCACTAGAAGAACTTGGGAGCCACATCGGCGATACTGTGGAGATTCCATGGCAAAACAAAGGTCACTGGAGGGAGCAGTTTGGAAGCAGTGCATGGGAGGGCTATAGGCTTGATCAGATATTTTGGCCTTATCGGTGGGGAAGTTTCAACGGCGATCAAGTAGTCGTGTATCCCTGCATTTTTCACAATCGCAATATTTTCGGATCACAAGATGCAGATGTGGTTGCATCTCTGTCTCGTTCGACCCCAGATGAATGGCATCGATGGGAAGATGAAGGTATCCTGCGGAAACCAGTGGATCATGACGTTATGTCTACTATCCCTCTGGCTTGTGGTATGGGAGCGATTATTACTCGTAATTTGAACCATCAAGTCACGCATGTTGTATGCAATTTGAATCATGGCATCGATGCTATGGCATTCTCCGCTGACAGGAAAGAGGTCTCTCCAGAAAAGTTCAAAGACTCACAACAAGGGGAAAACCTCATAGCTCATTTGAAAGCTAGTGCTTCCGAAGGTGTAGTCCATATCGTATCGCCACAGTGGATTCGAAAACAATGGACGACGCATTTTGATGCAGTTTGATTATAGAAGCTTTCATTTCGTTTAATTTCCGTCCACTTGTAGACCTCTTGGTTGGGTATGGCATGTTCGACGAGAAGTTCCTGGAGCGTGATGTTTCAGGGGTTCTGTGGGCTCATTTTTGGTAAGTGGTACAAGAAGTTCATTCATGATACAGATGAAAAGTGGGACAGTCCATATGTAAGCATGTATTTTGCTGTGAAGCAGCTACAAATATGAGATAGAGAAGTTGGTACTTTGGCTTGAATCTGATAGCAGTGTGATGAGGAAATACACAGGTTTTAATTGAGTATTTTGCCATGCGTATCAGCGCTTGTTTAGCTCAGTTGGTTAGAGCACCTCATTAGTAATGAGGAGGTCCGTGGTTCGAATCCGCGATCAAGCTTTTTCCTCTTTTTTTTTCTGGAAACACGTTCTCCTACTGAACCATCACAGTACACCTTGAATGCAAAATTTGTTTAGTCAAGCTTTTCGATGAATGCATGATTAGCAGTCACCTTGCAGAGCTCAGAATCCAGGCTTTAGTTTGAAGTCGAATGCTTCAGCAACTACCCTATTTCTGTTGATAAAAAGCAAAAACAAGTGACAAGGGGATATTCATTCCAAAGCGGCAAAACTGCCACTTCAGTGGATAAAGATTGCTGATCTTGGAAATATGTCGCTGCAAAAAAAGTTAAAGAGACAATTAGATTAATTGTGCACAGCGCTGTCGACGAATGGATCCACTCACAAAACTCAAAAACCAGAAGAACCGAGCAACTCAAGATGCGGGCCGTTTGGAACAGCCAATCTAATAATAAGATTTCAAATTTAACTTTCCTTCTGTTGGATTTAACCCTGCTCAACTAAGCATGCTGCATGTGCCCAACCTGCAGACATTTCTACAACTTTTTCATCAACCATTGTCTTGATCATTTGAGCTTGATTAAGATTTTTCGTGGAGTCTCCAACTCCTAATACTCCGGTCTTGCCTCTTCCCCATACATAGATATGGTGGTCTTCCGAAAGAGCCATAGAATAATCGTTGCCACAGGCAATGTCGATGATCTTGGTGTGCAGCACCTCTGCTACTCGCACGGGTTCCAAGTGCAGTGACATGCCCCACCAAAACAATTCTCCACTCGAGGTCAAACATGCCGCATGATTCGCGCCAGCAGCTATTTTGGTAACAGTTCGATTCAAGAGTTCATCACCATCAATCGGACATGGGACTTCTTCCATAGAGTACATGTCGACCGCCATGCCAAAGCCAGTTCCAAGCTGACCTTTGTGGTTCCGACCCCAGCCATATACTACACCTTCGCTCAGAGCAAGGGTAAATGATTTTCCGCCAGCAATTTGAGAGGCGTTTTGCAAAATTTCCACAGGTTCCAGATACAGTGAATCGACAGATGTTTCTCCATTCCCCAGTCTACCATAGCTACTGGCTCCAGTTGTCAAGATTTCACCCTCGGTTGTCAATACAGTCATATGTGATTCGCCAATAGCTACATCCTTGGCGTAGCACCCATCCTCAACCAAGGATTTCACTAGTTTTGGTTTCAGGAACGATTCACTATTTCCGTGTCCCAAGCATCCCAGTCCTGACACGAGGGAGCCGCCAAATCCGCATGTGTAGAGATCTCCATCCTTGGTAATAATGGCCGCATTGTTGGGGCCTATAGCTACTTTCGCAGCAGGTGGGAGATCGGGGATCTTGGTCGGTTCGGAGATTGGGTTTTGGTGGTTTAGGCCCAGCTGGCCAGATTTGTTGCTTCCAGAAACATACACATCCCCGTCGTCTGAAATAAGCGCCGTGTCGGTCGGGCCGCAGGAAACGCTCTGCACGGAAAACGACAAATCTTCAACTAGCTTCGGCTCCCATTCAATCTTGGCTGATGGATCTTGCAACAGCGACCCGTTGTTGTTTGTTCCCCACGTGTACAAGGAGTGAGAAGCGGATGCTGATTCCGTTGGCGATGAAGACAGCGAACGCCGCGACGCCGAGACCCGGACTACGCAGGATTGAATAATCTTTCGTCTAGTTGACAGTGATCGAAACATGATGAAAAGAAGCCGTTTCCTAAAGAGTTGCTGTTGTTTTGTTTGGATATTTCTCAACCGTCCCCACATGGTGGGCGTCGGTCGTCAAGATGCAGGATGGCTCCTCGAAACTAGCTAGACGGACGAAGACTAACACAACGAATAGGAAACCGGATGACGGACTGACTAAGGCTGTGGCTAAAAGTACAGTAGTCGAGTAAAACTGTGACTCGCTTCATTGGCCTTTCTGTGGTGGCCGTACTTGCAATGGCCAAAAGAAGTTTAGTCTTGGTGCCGAAAGCAAAAAAATCTGAAACCGCGCAGGCAGTCACGGTCACTTCGGTGCATGAAAGCAGATGACTTTGATCCTCAATACAAAAAAAATCTTCGAGAGAAGCTTGGGGCCATCACCACGGAAACAAACGACAGTGGAAACAAACATCGCATTTCTCCCTAAGAGAATTGATAATCCTTTTCAATGTCTGGCAAACGCAAGAGTGGGCCACTGTCTCCCGTGGGCAAGAAGCAAGTCTTGAAGATCCCAAAGGAATCGAGGCTCGAAGTCCTTGTCTATCACAAACCAGGCAAGAAGGACCCTGAGATCAAGTTTGTCGAAAGTGAAATTCAAGGAATTTGGGCGGACAATTCAAATGTGCATACCTCGCCTTGTGTGATTTGGGCATTTCCGAATGAATCCGTCCCTGAGGGTTTTCAGCAGACAGAATACACACAAGGGGCATGGTGTTACAAGCAAGGTGTTGAACCACCCGAAGATCCCGCAACCACCCAGGCGACGGATATGCTGTTTTTCCATCCCAAATCAAAAGTACCAAAAGGCTTAACTCAACAAGGTATTTGGACATTTCCACTAGTCGAGCGAGACGTGTCTCATCTGAAAGATCATGAGACGGCATTTTTGAAAATTGGAAAGGCACGACCAACTGAAAAGATGGACGTTGGCGGAACTTGGAAATTATTGTACAAAAATGATGGTAGCGATCAGCCGATTGGACCTGGAATGAAAAGCAGACAAGCGAAAATTCCTCCGCCAATGAGAATTACAGTTCGAACACCAGAAGGGCAGCATATTGATTTGGATGTCTTGCCGACCGATACTATTGATGACATTAAGGATAAAGTGGAAGACAAAGCTGGGATCCCAAAAGAGGACCAGCGACCCACATTCGACGGAAAGGAGCTTCAAGACCCTACGACGCTTGCCGACAATAAGATTTCGGACGGAGATATAATCGATTTGGAACCCATGCAGATTATTGTCAAACACTGGGATGGGTCTACATTCCCTCTTATGGTCAAGCCTGATGAGACTATTGATAGCGTCAAGGGAAAAGTTGAAAAGCACAAGAAGATACCAAAAGATCAGCAGCGTCTTCGATTTCAAGATACGCCTCTTACAAAGAACAGCCATACTCTCAAAGACTACGATATCAAACATAAATCGGTTCTTGAACTTGACCCAATGCAGATTAATGTCCGAACTCCTGAAGGAAAAGTCATTCCGTTTACTGTTTCCCCCGATGACACTGTCAGATCAGTCAAAGATAAAATCGCAGAAAAGACTGGTATTCCAGTACCCAATCAAATGCTGAACTTCGAAGGAGAGGAACTGGATGATAAGCCAACCCTCGATGATTACAACATAAAACACGGTGATACCTTGGACTTGGAAGGCATGCAAATTTATGTGAAGCATTGGGATGGAACGATTCTAACCCTTGATGTTACCCCTAATGACACTATTGGAAGTGTTAAGTCTACGGTGAACGAAAAGACCAAAATTCCCAAGAAACACCAGCGTCTGACGTTCGAAGGGAAGCCTCTGAAAAAGGACAAGAAGACTCTGAAAGAGAACAAGATTAAGCACCAGGACACTCTCATTCTCGAGCCTATGCAGATTCATGTGAAAACCCCTGATGGCAAGACTCTAACATTTCAAGTTGAACCTACTGATACAATCGAAGATGTCAAGCAAAAGGTTGAAGATGACATTGGAATGCCAGTACCTGATCAGAGAATGCTGTTTGAAGGAGAGGAGCTAAATGATCCAGCCACGCTCGATGACTACGATGTCAAAAATGGGGATACTTTGTTCTTGGACCCGATGAAGATCTTTGTGAAGCACTGGAATGGAAAAGTTCTTACATTTGATGTGCAACCAGACGACACCATTGATGACATCAAGACAAGAGTCGAGGATAAGGAGGACATCCCCAAGGATCAACAGCGCCTTACCTTTGGAGGCCAACCTTTGGACAAAGACAATAAGACTCTGAGGGACTACGGAATCAGGCACGAATCGACGCTGGACCTTGAACCCATGCAAATTTACGTCAAGACGCCTGAAGGAAAGACAATACCTTTGCAGGTCGAGCCAAATGACACCGTTGAAGATGTCAAGAAGAAAGTGGAACAGAAGGCTGGCATTCCAGTTGACGACCAGACACTGCTCTTTGATGGAGACGAGCTTGATGATCCTACTACACTTTCGGACAACAATATCAAGCATGGAGATACCTTGAATCTTGCTCCTATGAAAATATACGTCAAGCACTGGGACGGATCTGTCATTACCCTGGATGTCCAGCCAGATGATACCCTAGGTGATGTCAAGGCTAAAGTTGCTGATAAAAAAGATATTCCTCCGGACCAGCAGCGACTCACCTTCAATGACAAGCCTCTCAAGAAAAACAAGAAGAGTCTTCGCGATATCGGTATCAAGAATAAGGATACGCTTGTGCTGCACCCCATGCAGATTTTCGTGAAAACACCGGATGGGACAAAGATACCGATTGACGTGGAGCCAGATGATACTGTCAAATCGGTCAAGAAGAAGGTAGAAGATGAGACTGGCATACCTGTACCCGACCAAACATTGCGGTTTAACGGAGACGAACTTGATGATCCAACGACAATGGTGGACAATGGCATCAAGCATGGCGATGTCCTGGATCTAGATCCAATGAAGATTTTTGTGAAGAAACCCGATGGAACAAAGATCGAGCTGACAGTGGATCCATCCAACACAGTCTCGGATGTCAAGGATATGGTGGAGGACAAAGAAGGCATCCCGGTCGACGAGCAGACACTGCTATTTAAGAAAGACAAGCTTGATGATCCCACCACACTCGCGGATAACAACATCAAGAATGGAGATACCCTGACTCTTGCTCCTATGCAGATTTATGTCAGGCACTGGGATGGGACTGTCATTCCGCTGGATGTCCAGCCGGGTGATACACTGCGGAGTGTCAAGTCGAAAGTTGATGACAAAACAGACATCCCTCCAGATCAGCAGCGACTTACATTCAACGACAAGCCCCTCACAAAGGACAAGAAAAGTCTTCGCGATTTGGGCATCAAGCACAAGGATACACTTGTTCTGGAACCCATGCAGATTTTCGTCAGAACACCAGATGGTAAAAAGATACCGATTGATGTAGAGCCGGATGATACAGTCCACATGGTCAAGAAGAAGGTCGAGGACGAGACGGGTCTTCCTGTACCCACCCAGACATTGCGCTTTGACGGAGACAAGCTTGACGACCCTACTACACTTGCGGACAACGGCATCAAGCATGGCGATACCTTGGACCTAGATCCGATGAAGATATTTGTGAAGAAACCAGATGGAACAAAGATTGAGCTCACAGTATCTCCATCCAACACAATTGCGAATATCAAAGACATGGTTGAGGACAAAGATGGAATCCCTGTGGAAGAGCAGAACATGGAGTTTGATGGAAAAGACTTGGAGGATGGTCCAACGCTTATGGATTATGACATCAAGGACGGAGATACGATCGATCTCGTTCCAATGGAGATCATTGTCAGACTTTGGAATAATGCCATCTTCTATTTCGAAGTTGAACCCGACAATACTATAGATATGATCAAGAATCTCGTCGAGAAACGGCCACCAAAGGTTCCCAAAGAAAATCAAAAGATGACGTTCAAAGAGCTACCTATCAAAGACGATGACAAGACGCTGAGGGACTACAGTATCAAGCATCGAGATGTAATCCAACTTGTGAAACCACCCGAGAAACAGGAACCCAAGAAGAAATCGTACTTACCAGAGAATTGGAAGGAAGAGGTTGAGAAGAAGTATGGAACTATCAAGACAACAACGTACAGGACGGATTACTCTGGAGACAACGACGAGAGCTTCTTGAAAGGCAAGATTGGCGAGACAAATGAGGACTTCGAGTTTATAGAGGAAGTCACAAGAACGAAAGAAGGCGATGGCACAACGGAGAGAAAGAGCCGTGCCCCCAAGAAAGGTTAGGTTAGCCTGTTTGTTGTATGGCGCACTTGCACCCCTTGGAGTAGTATATTAATGGAATGAATGAATTGTTGAATGTCTATTTTTCCGAAGAGTCGCTAAAGTGAATTAGCAGTAGTGTAGCAGCAAATCATGTCTTTTTTATATACAAAGAAGCGATGGAATAAGGGGCAGTATCAGGGCAATTTACCTTGAGATCTCCCTGCCATACATGGCCATCCTTTTCATCAAGGCGTCCATCCACCACGACCACGCGAGCGCCTTTTGGAAGAAAGGACATGGCACTGGAGAGTGCATCGAGTCGTCTTCCCTGCAGACTCGTTTTTTTCTTGCCGATTTCCACATTCCCACCACTCCAGGTAGTTGCAAAGCAGATCGCTAGGGTCGTGTCCTGTATTATACTTCTTAAAGAGTCGTTCGTAGGAGTATTATGAATGTCCCCCAAGAAGAATTCGACCTTTGCCTGTTGTTGCTGTTGAACCACAATGTCCTCCACTGTTGTAGCATCTTTTCGAAGCAAGTGATTCAAATTCTTCTGATGTTGCAAGGATCGGTGATACAGACCCGGTACAATTTCCAGTCCTCTGGACTTATGGATAGCATTTCGGCTAATTTTGCCACCTTCGCCATCATCGTCAACTTCAGCATAGTAGAGAAGACTGGTTCCCAAGACCAACGCCCCATCCCCACTGCCAATGTCCAAAAATCGATCTCCTTCCTCAACTCCGACCGCATCCAAGATGGTCGCCAAAACTGGAATGGACAATTCACCATAAACGAGTTGTTCGTGCGTTTTTTCTTCTTTTGCTTTCATCAGTTCGAGTGCGGCATTCCGGGCGGATTCGTATCGATCATCCTTAGTATGCTTGCCGCTGCTAGTAGCATCATCCCCAAACGCAAGCGACACTAACTTGGAAACATGCGAGATTCGTTCCTTGCATACTTCTGGAACGACAGTCTGACATAGGCAAGAAACCTGCCGTGGGATGAAGTACAAGTAGAATAGGGCAAGTGATTGCTTAGAACTCATGACTGTGGTGGTTGTGGACGGTTTGAAAATCGATGATCTATATGTTTTTGAAGGTGGAGGGATGTTTTCATTCGAAGGAGTCGATGTTCCGCGCCATTCTGCAAGGCATCCAAATGAGATACAAGGAGAGACAGTACTTTCGCAACGAGTTTCTACGAAGACTTGAACCCATTTTTCTCACCAATATTATGATGTTCCTGTAACTTCTATTGTTTTGTTGTCTTCAATCTCATGTTCCTCTCGTAACGATTCCCTTTTGCTCCAGTAGTAGAGACATCACTCGTTGTGGTTCGAAATGATTATCAAACGGCGGAAAACAAGGCCCTCGTTTGCGCCGGATGGCAGCCGCATTGGTTCATCATCGTCGTCAGCCTGCAGTGGTAGTAGTCTTCCCATCAGCCGCATGAAAGTCGTCCACAACAAGAATCGCCTCTTTCAATCGGGTGAAAAGCTGACGGTCCAACGAGCCTCATTCATGCCGGGTTTGTCCTTGCTCCACAAGAAGTTCCAACGGCCCATGCAAGGGCGACGAGCCTACAAGGGCGAAGCCAATGCCGCTCTAAAGAAATGTACTCTGGGCCCCAAAAAGCGCACCGATGGCATGAAAAACCTCATGAAAGGGATTGGACGACCCTTGCATTTCGTAGCGAAACGACGAGATGACAAGGGAGATACCGACAGTTGTTCGAACTCCGAAGACGAAGAAGAGGAAGCAGAAGATCGACCATTTGAACCTCTCATGGTCTGGCAAAGTCCTCATCAAGGCGGTCCGGCCAGGGGTTTGCCATCTCAACTGTAAGTTTGCGCTTTTCTTTCTCTCCTTCTGCAAGGAACGTTCTAATGAATGTTTCTACTTGCTTGTTTATTTTAGAGTCTCGCAAGTGCAAACCGACGAGTATGGTGTGGAAGAGACCGTCACGACTGTCCAACCAGCACCGATGGAAAAATACAACAAAGAAGATGTATTTGTGCCTCCAGTCTTGGCCAAGTGGCTACGACCGCATCAACGGGAAGGAGTCAACTTTATGTATCAATGTGTTATGGGACTCAAGAATTTTAAAGGCAATGGATGCATTTTGGCTGATGACATGGGTATGCCATCTTTCGTACTTCTATTTCCTTCGTCTTGTGTGGCTATAGACTGACTCACGGGTTTTACTGCATTTAATAGGACTGGGAAAAACGCTTCAGTCCGTTACCTTGATTTATACATTGCTTAAAACGGGCATTACTTCCAATGGAGCCCCCACGGCAAAACGAGTCATTGTGGTCTGCCCTTGCAGTCTTGTCAAGAATTGGGACAATGAATTCGTCAAATGGCTAGGACCAGGTACCGTCAAGACACTCGCGCTGGCCGAAGCCGACCGCAGCAAGGTCCAGAAAGATTTGGATGCCTTTGTCAAGACAAGACTCTTCAATGTTCTGATTTGTAGTTACGAATGTTTGCGAGCCCATGTGGGACGACTCATCAAACATGGCGACTGCTGCGATCTTTTGGTCTGCGACGAAGCGCATCGGCTGAAAAACAATGAAAATCAAACCAGCCGAGCTTTGAATTCGCTGCCCGTCAAACGACGAGTACTGCTCACGGGGACGCCGATGCAGAACGATTTGCAAGAATTCTTCGCCATGGTGGATTTCACCAACCCAGGAGTGTTGGGAACTCAAGAGGAGTTTCGAAAGAGAATGCTGTTTCCTATTTTACGGGGTCGAGAGCCTGATGCTACAGAATCCCAAAAGAAGAAAATGATGGATATTCAAAACGACATGAGCACTACTGTCAATGAATTCATTCTGCGACGTATCAACACCTTGAATGCAGAGCACTTGCCACCCAAGCTAGTACAGGTCGTCTGCTGCAACTTGACAGAAATACAACAAAACATGTATCAGCACCTGATCACTAGTAAGGATATGCAACATGTTATGGATGGAAAACAAGTCAACTGTCTGGGATCGATCCAAATGCTCATGAAACTAAGCAACCACCCAAGTCTTGTTGCAGAAGACGATGCTACCTATGGCAATCAACAAACCGGTCGACGGGCTGCTGCAAAGCAAGTAAAGTACATCGAGGACGACGAACCCAGCTCTGCGGCGCCGGGAGCCGACGGGATTGCCAAATTTTTGCCATTCTCATCTGGAGGTGGCCGTGGAGGCCCCGTGCATCCGGAATGGAGTGGCAAAATGTTTGTGCTGTATCGACTGATGAAAGAAATGCGCAGACCAGGGAATGGTAATGATAAAATTGTCATTGTATCAAACTACACGCAAACCTTGGACTTGATTGGTCGCATGTGCCGAGAAAACTCCTGGGGATTCTGTCGACTGGATGGCAGCATTACAATGAAGAAACGGCAAAAGATGGTGGATGAATTCAATGATCCAAGTTCCCCACTCATTGCGTTTTTGCTCTCCAGCAAGGCCGGAGGATGGTATGTATGAAAACGTGATGGGGGTATTCTCCTCTATTGCCAACAGATGTTCTCACCATTCCTCTTTTTCAGTGGCCTTAATCTAATTGGTGGCAATCGACTAGTGCTATTTGATCCTGGTAGGTGAAAACGCTCAGGCACTGGTTTTCATAGGTCTTGTGGTTGATATCCTCACGAACTCACTTTCATCCTTTGCAGATTGGAATCCTGCTGTTGACAAACAGGCTGCTGCACGATGTTGGCGTGACGGACAAAAGAAACGCTGTTTTACATATCGGTTTCTGGCAACCGGAACTGTAGAGGAGAAAATCTTTCAACGCCAGCTTTCCAAGGAAGGTCTTCAGTCGGTTGTGGACGATAAGCAGCAGGTAAATGCGCTGAGTACCAAGGATTTGCGTAATTTGTTCAAGTTGAGGACTGGAACTCCTTCAGACACCCATGACAAACTCAGATGTGAGCGATGCAAGATCATTCATGACGATGCGGAGGCTGAGGCCCTGAAAGTCTTACCCAAGCAGCTAGCAGCATGTATTGAGCTTGTGGACGAAATGACGCAACACGAAGATGCATCCTTCTTTCAGAAGCCGCTGCTTTCGCAAGATCACGGTGTCAGCAAAGAAGCCTATGAAAAGGTGGTAAAACAACCCATGGATCTTGGTACTGTACGAGATCGCTTGAAAATGTCCCAGGATCAGCCCTCTGCTTACAAGAGCGTTTCTAGTGTTTCGAAGGATGTAAACCGAATCTTTTCAAATGTCATGAAGGTCTGGGCACCAGGAGACCCAATTGCGGATGCATCGCGTCGACTGCAAAGCTGGTGGATTGAGAAATGGACGGATCTGGTCCCCCGTCTAATGGTGATGAAGTCAGAAGAAACATCACAAGCCGATGTCCGTCCTGATTCAGAGATGGCCGCATTGGAGGGCTGCAGCACCCTGCTAAATAACGAACGAGGCGATGATTACCAGGAGCAAATAGGAATGCCTGATGAGGAAAACATGCGCCACTGGTCTCACCATCACACCACCGACACTGTCGATGATCCCGTATTTCGAGCTGCTATGCGAGGGACAGATTCTGTCTCCTTCGTGTTTGGGCTGGAAGTAACTTGGAGCCTCATCCAACAACGTCAGCAAGAGGAAGAAGAACGGCAAGCAATGGAAGAGTTGGAAGGGATTGAAGAGCTGCAGAAGGAGGAGGAAGACAAGGAAGCTGAAAGCGACGTTGACGTAAAGCCAGACATTGGAGAAAGGGATGTTGATAGTGATGTCCAGATGGAAGCTGGCAGTGATGACGATGAAGATCATGCAGGAAACGAACAAAATGGCGACACTTCCAAATCTGGATATTCCAACAATGAGGACAAAGACCGCGTTGGTAGCGATACTTCAGATGATTCCGTCATCGCTTCGCAGTCACCTGGTGCAAAGATTGCTAGCCCCTCTCTGACTGGTGACAGTAGCGGTACGGAGATTGAAGCGGAGACTCTGCCGAGTTGCTCGACCCCTGGAAGCAACAAGGAAAATGAGACATCTCCTTCAAAAAACGAATGGGAGTGTCCTACTTGTACCCTTTTCAATCGAAAGATAAAAAAGAAATGCAACGCTTGCGGGACAGCGCGACCAAAGAAGCGTTCTATAGATCAAGTAGAGTAGTAGTCCACTAGGAACAAATTGTACACTAGTGTAGGTGCACAGGGAACACCAGGCGGTTGTCTGCTCATGCTTGCAACCAAACAATGCTGTTCTTGAATTTCTAGAATTGAACTTATGTTCGTTATCATAGCAGGAGCAAAATACAATCCTGCAAAATGCGATCTCTCTAGTTCATGAACAGTTTGGTGCATTGTTCCTGTGGTACAAAGTGCGTGTCAGGCCATATCAGGTTCGAGAGAGCATTTCACGAGGAAAGATATATACCTTGGTATCTTCTGGCGAACAAACAGTATGGCCGATGGTGCGCTCATGACTGAAGATCTCGTAGTCGTTTCCTGGGAGCAGGAGAGGGCACATGTTAGACAATACAATGTAACAATGTACTATTCAGTATCATCAAGTCGTACCCCCTTCAAACGTCTTGTCACCGAAAAAGTCTAGTACATGAGAGAAATAAATGCGGAAGTACCAATTGAGCAATAGAAGAAAAAGCATGGACATCGTCAGAAGCTGCCTTACGGATCTCATCAAAGTCAGCGGCATCGAGGAAGTTGAGGCAGTATGTCTTGTCCCATCCAACTGGGAACACGTCGAAAGAGATTTGTCCGCCGATACTGTAAGTCAAGTTCAGATCAGCAAATTCTGCTTTCATGGCCTCTACCATTTTCTTTCGAACGTCATTCGCAAGATCGAACTTTTCGTAGTCGTTGCGTTCTTCCCTGGAACAGTTGCGTCCAATTGGCGAGATGTTGAACATTCCAGACCTGAACTCGATAAAGGTACCTCGCTGTAGGTTTGGAAGAAATCAGGTTAGCAACTAATGAAAATCCTATGGTTCAATAGCCATGTCGAGCATACCTTGACTGGAAGATCAAGATCAGCCAAGTACTTCAAGACCCAATTGACAAGACGCTTGACATTGTCCTCTCCCAAATGTTTTGAAATAGTCTGGACTTCAAGGAGTTCACCATTCTTGTAAGCAACCAATCCATTTTGACTGAAGTTGTAAGGGAAAACTTTGGCAATTCCTTCTCCAAGTTGCTCCTCTTGCTTGGGAAGATCTGAGCCTCCAACAATCCCAATGGTAATCTTCTGCGAGAGGGCTTTCATGAAAGCCATCATGTCAACAGTCACCTCTCCTCGAGGAATGGTCAACGTGCCGTCAACATCAAAGAGCGCAAGGATACGGGGTTTTTCAGGTGAACTCATCTTTCGGTCTGATTATACGGCAACGACGAAGGCTTTGTCAATGGTTGGAATGGAGAGACGTTACAATGACCACAGGGTGTCGTCAATTGGCGATATAATTGGGTCACGGACTATTCAAATCTTGAGAACGACTGCATCGACTCATCGGTCTTGTTGGAATGTTCGTGACTGGGTACACGTGCGACTACAAACACGCATGCAATCCTGCCTGGCTCGCTCGGTGCACAAGAAACATATCATATAAATCCAAGAAGCATTCATCTTTTCGCTTGCGAACTCCTTGAGCTCAAGATCTTCAGAATGTTCCATTGCCTTTCCGCAGTTTCGCTTCGAACACAGAAAGCAAGTTGCAACGTTCTTCTTTCAGCGGATCGGAACAAGTTGGTGACTATCAAAACACAACAACTTACATGACAGCAAAGTCAAGCATGTCATTGGCTAGAGTACGAATTGTTTCTATCAACGACGTTTATGATTTACACAACCTTCCTCGTTTGCAGACCTTCCTCTCAAGGTTATCATCGAAGCCATCCGCGGTGACTTTAGCCGGAGACTTTCTTTCGCCCTCTACTCTGGCGTCGGTGGATGGGGGTCGTGGAATGGTCGCTACTCTCAGAGCAACTGGGCTCACACACGTTTCTTTGGGAAATCATGAACAGGTGCGAAACAGAGAATCTATTCGATTGTAATATCCACTAGTGAGACTTACTTCTTGCAAATCTCCCAATTAATCCTGCAGGATTTGAAGCTGGAATCATTGCACAAACGACTTTCAGATCTTTCCAAATCGGTGAATCTTATCAATTCCAACATGAGAGAGAATGTTCCTGCGAAGGCTCAATGGATGACTGAAGTAATGGCTCCTTATTCCGTAATTACATCGCCTTGCAATCGGGTTCGCGTCGCCTTTTTAGGTTTGCTGAGTGATGAACCGGGAGTTTTTCGGGACAACACATTCAAAGGTGTTCCGATAGGCGATGTGATTGAAACATACGCAAAGCTGTACAAGGACATAGTCCCGAACTTCGCAGATGTCTGCATTCCGCTGACACACCAGTCCATCAACCGAGACCGCGAACTTGCAGAATCTATGCTAGATCTACACGGAGGCAAAGGTATAATTATTGGCGGCCACGAGCATGAACCATTTGACGAGTTCGTAGGGAACGAAGGAAGTGACAACTCAATACGCATTGTCAAGTCAGGCATGGATGCAATGTCAGCGTCTCTTGTTGATGTATACTTTAACGTAAATGAAAATGAGGTCCCTGTAGCTACAAAAGTGGATTACAGACTTGAACCACTGACTGACGTGGAACCATCTGAGCTTGTTCAGCAGATAGTGGACCAGCACATGTCTGTTATCAAAGCACTAGAGGACGAGGACATTATTGATGGAGCTACGTCCCACATGTTGCCTCCCGGCAAGTTGCTATCCTCTTTGCGGGTGCGCCATGAACAAACCACGGTCGGAAGCATATTTCTTCAGATGATTAAAGAAGAGATGGATGCTGACGTCGCAATTTTGAATGGGGCGACGATCAAGGGCGGAAAAGAATATCGGGACGCGAAAATGAGCTATGCGGAGTTGAAGAAGGAGCTGCCATTTCCCGCGAAGATGGTCGTTGTTCTGATGCAACGATGGGAACTACAAGATGCTATTGACTACTCTAGGACGGCTGTCGAAAAGGGTGCCGAGCCGTCAGAAGATGGTGATATTCCTAGAAGAGGATACTTACAAGTGGACTGGGACTATGATCAAGTTGGACACCTGGGATTCCCAGATGATGAATTGAAGGTAGCTCTGCCAAGGAATCTACTGAATGGGTTTTGTCGCATAAAACCCCTGATGAATATAGGTGATCGGCTAAAGGATGAAGGCCTTTTCCCTGGCCCTGACGATTTTGTTCCCGCCATTGATTTGGTTATGCGACATGCGTGCAAGAATCGATGGTTTAGTCTAATCGCGGATGTCGATGATTTTGATCAGTTTGATTTGAATGAGGATGGGGTACTCGATCGGCACGAGATTAAGATAATGTTGGAAAAACATCTTGGACATAAGCCGGCAGACTTTGTAGTGGATGACATGATTGCTGCTCTTGATGATGATGAAAACGGAGTAATCGATAGAGGGGAACTAAGTTTCCTCTTGGCCAAGATGGAGCGTGAGCTAAACTGGAAACCATTTTAGTTGTGGATATAACTTGCTCGACCTTTAATCTGGCCTGCTTCACTTTGCTGGATATAGTATCTGATGTGAAAAATGAATGTTGAAAGGGCGTGATGAAAAGAAGTATCAACAACATGTAGATGAATACGATTCATGAGGAGAAGAATGGAACGAAAATAACGGGGAGGGGAATGAAGAAGAAGCGCCATAAGATGCACTGGAATCAGACAAAAGAACCAAACTTACAGTAAACTACAATGCAGTGTGTATTGCGAAGGGTTCGCGGTATTTACGAACCATCGTAAACCTGCGAACTCAATGTGTGCTTGTATCTCAATCCGTCCGTCCTGTAGCAACAAACCTGTCTAGTCGTTAAACGAAAGCAGCAACACCTCTCTCTTGAGTCCGATCGGTAGTACCAGTAGTAGATAGTGGAGATACGAGATACCATGTAAGAACTCCTCAGAACATGGAACCCGGATATTACAGCTTCTGGATTTAGAACAGTCGTCTGCAAAAGGATTGGCACTTGGACCAATAATATGGTTGTTCGCATTCAACCGATCAAAAATCAACGACGTACGCAATAGTCACACCAAACGGGATATCATACTTCGTTGGTTTCCAAAGGAGCCACAAAGAAGTTTTCAAGGATAAAATGAGACTAAGCCGTGCAAACATCCATCTATCAATAGTGATCCTGGTGCCGATGCTGCTGCTTCATTCTTCTGTCGTCTTGAGTTTCAATGGATCGGCAGTGGGCTCGATCCGACGTCCTCTTGCCGTGTATACCCCAGTAAATCTAGGTCAGGTACTTCCAAGGAATGTCAGATGCAATCGATTACAGAGGTCGTTGGAAGTCGGAGTCTCTACGGCAGCTACAACATCTGAGGAGAGACCGAAACCCTCCTTTCCTTTAGTGCTTTGGAGATTCTCAAGGCCGCATACTATCATTGGCTCAGCACTCGCCATACCTGCCCTACATCTCCTGGCAGCGCCAACTTACGCATCTGCATTTTCTCCGAGAACGCTTGCTAGTATGGTGTTTGCAATGGTTCCTTCACTATTGATGAACCTGTACATTACAGGACTGAATCAAGTAACTGACGTTGAAATTGATAAGATTAACAAGCCTGATCTCCCCATTGCAGCTGGGGATCTGAGCTTGAGAATGGGAATCACTACAATTGTTGTCGCTCTCCTACTCTCTTTGTTCATGGGCGTTTCTCATCCAGTCCTTGGCTCTCAAGGGCTAAACTTGGCTCTATGGTTTTCGGGTGTATTAGGAACTCTATACTCTTTGAAACCCTTCAGACTCAAGCGATTTCCATTTTTCGCTGCATTCTGTATTGTCGCCGTACGAGGGGCAGTGATCAATGCAGGTTTCTTTGCCCACGCCAAGACAGCAGCCTTTGGAGAGAAACTAGGTGTCATTGATTATTTACTCTCAGACCCTCGATGCATGTTGTCGAGTCTATATTTTGCTGTGTTTGGTTTAGTGATTGCATTGATGAAAGATGTTCCTGATGTGAAAGGTGACGAACTTTCAAATGTTCGAACATTTTCTGTACGTCTAGGGCAGAAGAGGTACGATAGATTGCATTGGCGATTCGTGTGTTCCGTGTCGTCCGCTTTCGTCTAATCCCATCCTGTCGCCTTGTTCGATTCACCAGAGTATTCTCATTGATGCACCGCCTTTTGACAGTAACCTTTTTTGGTGTTGGAGCGATGTTCTTCCGAGGATCACTTTTGGCCAGCAAGGTTCCTTCCCTGATGATCGGCCGGACAATTGTTGGCCTGTCGTCTGTTTTGGCCGGCTTATCAGTTCGGAAAGAGGCGGCCAATGTCAAGCCGGAAGATCCAAAAGAAGTGTACGATGTCTACATGCACTTGTGGAAATTATTCTACCTGTCATATTTGGTGCTGCCGTTGGCGAGGTAGCTATCGGATGCCAAGAACAAGATAAGGTTAGAGGCTAGTAGAATCAGCAGAAGGTAGGAGATGAATACAGTAACTAATTTTTCTAAACGCTGCAATCTATACGAGTTAAGCTCCGTTACGGCAGGTGCATGTCTTCCAAATGGTCTTACAGTGGGATTGTACGAGATCCAACGAGTCGATCATTGTTGGTTGAAGGCCATCAAAAAGATACGCGTTCAAATATTGCGCGTTGTTGCGCGTCAGACGTTCGTCAAAGCCAATACCCTTGTGATGCGAAGGCAGAAAGGAGTTCGCAAATGGAAAATGGTGATGGGCAACTTGAAACCTGAAAGTATTCTAAATTCGTGCTGTCAACACGTTGGATGAAATCATGTATCGGATTCTACTCTTATCCTACGCGGTGTTAACATTGACAACAAACGTTGCATGTTTCATTGTACTTCACGGACAAACCAGGTGGGTCGATCCACCCTCGAAGTCGAAGCTTTTCGCGTCGAGTGGTCAAGAAGAACCCAAAACGCCCGATGATGGAATTGATCTGTCGCTAGACGAACGTTTGTATCGTGTTCGCTTGTCTCGTGCCCCTGGCATCGAATGGGGGACAGACTTGAGTTTCTCGTTTGTTTATGTCAGAGACTTGGACCCTTCAGGACCAGCGTCAATGTCTGGCCGTGTCGAAAAGAACGATCAATTGTGCGAACTGACCCCAGTTGCCCCAGGTGCTCGACCTGTGAATTTACTTGGTGCATCTTTTGACTCCGTTATGAGTGCATTTGCAGGTTTGGACAAAACAGTATCTGAAGTTGATCTTGTCTTCTTCAAAGGCACGAAAGACGAGCTCAAAGCTGCATGCACTGGCGGAGAAGCTGGGTCCGGATCCGATGAGATCACTGTTACAGTCATCCAAAACAAGGGGTCCAAAGATGAAAAAACAGTGAAACTGAAGGCCGAAGCAGGGACCAACATTCGACAACTGCTGGTAGACAACGGTGTCAATGTCTACCAGAGCTTGACGCGCTTCACAAATTGCAAGGGGAAACAACTCTGTGGCACTTGCATTGTTGACATCAAGGATGGTCTCGAAAACACAAATTGGAAGTCTATGGATGAAGCTTCCACGTTGCGAGACAACCCGGATTCTTACAGATTATCATGCATCGCCTTCGCCTATGGAGATATAACAGTCGAAACCCTCCCTCCCATAGAGAAGTATCAATGGACACGCTAAGAAAATTGTCCATATAGTTAATTTGAAGAAAATCTGTTTAACATTATCGGCTGGACCGTTTCAAGTTTGTAGATTAGAGTTGACAACTTAATTGGAACCAGCAAGCTACGTAGCCCCATTTCCGCCGCTGTAAGCATCAGACAGCGGTGGGCTGTAGTTACGGGATGAATACCCTTCTGCAGACACAGGTGGCCACACGAAGCCGCTGGTTTGAAGACTTCCATTCAAACCCCCTTTAGATGCAGGCCCAGGAGCTGATGAATCTGATTTCCTGTCATCGCCACGATGCCCAAATGCCCCGGTCGAACCATTTGCTTGTAAACTCGCGAATGATGGAATACTCCGCTGCGGCTCCGGAGCCGCAGCGATGGGCACCCCTGCACCAAAATTGTGAGTCGCCCCATACTGAACAGGATCCTGTCCGCTATGTGACTGATCGTTTTGTGTCGGCTCCGACACTGGAGCCATCAAACCTGGCGCACTTGCCGCTGTACTTCCGGCAAAGCTAGCCAACGCAATCAGTGCATCTGCAGGTGACAATGTACCCATCGTGCTGTGACGAGGCGGAGCACTAGTTGTAGTCTCTCGTTCGTCACGTTCATTTACGCTTCTGCTATGATTCCAGTTCGTGTGTGTCGTCGGCTGCTGTGACTCGCTTCGCATCTTTGGAGAGTAATCTGCAGCAACTGTCTCAACGGCTTGGGCCACAGGTTGAGTTTGGTAACTTGCCACATTGCTGGTGTAGGCAGACGTCATCAGCCCCCCTTCCAGTTGTCCTTGCATTGCATGCAGCAATGTTGATTGCACTTGCGGTGCGACATAAGCATCTCCAGCAAGTCGCAATCTTTCCGTTCTTAAACGTTTCTCTTCTTCCTCTTCGCGCCGTCTCTGTTCTTCCAACTCTCTCTGCTTTTGCTTTCGAGCTTCACGTCTCCTGGCATCTGCAAGTCGACGCTTTTCAGCACGAGCTTTCTTTTTCTCTTCCTCCTCCTTTTCCTTTCTCTCCCGCTCAGCTTTTGCGACTTCGTCAAAGTCAATCGGCAACGCCCTCTTACCACAGCTATGAACAACAAAACGGCCTCTGCATGCAACACAATTGGTCTTTGGTGGTTGTGGCTTATCCTGCCTATCCAGGTATGCTGTTTTTGAAGCAACATCCGAAGCGGTATCAGATGTTGCTATCGATGCAGGACCACTGTACACTCCACCATTCAAGGCCAAAGGGTGGTCTAACGACGAGAGCCGCGACGCTACCTCAGATGTAGTGTTGGGAGAAGTAGTTCTCGGCTCAGCATTGCAGGGACTCAAACCCAATAACCCCAAAGCGACAGCTGCCTCGTCTGATCGAACCTTGGCTTCCATTCTAGACAAGTCAACTCCGTTGACATCATTCTCGTCTCCATCGTCTGAGGAAGCAGATTCTTGATAGCCGTCCTTGGATGCCGCCTCTGGAGTGGTACCTTTGTTCGCTGCAATACGTTTAAGACTTCCGTTCACTCCATCCTGGTTGACTGTGTGAGCGACTTCTCCCCCCGACATCTCCTCCTGCTTGAGTATTCTGCATCGAGCGCTGCCTGATCCATCTGTCCAGATGTTCTCATTGGAGAGCATATATTTTTGAAGACGAGGATCGATTGACGCTTTCAACACTGCTTCCAAACTTGTAGCGCGGGACCTCTTCCCACGCCCAGGTCGGTTTGGTATCGGGTTCATCGTGGCTACAATCACCTTCGTAACCGATACTGTGATACCATCTTCGCTAAGCTCCTTCTTCTTGGGAGCATTCGGCAGGCTACCCAATATTCTCTCGATGAAAATGGGTCCAGTATTCTTCGCACGCTCGGTACTCTCTTTTCCATCATCTTCTTTCTGCTCTTCCGCTTCGTCAGCGGACGATTTTTCAGTGTCGCTTTCTGCGTCGCGATGTCCGTTGACAGCTTGTCTTAAGAAAAGCTCGGGACGACAAGGCAAAATGTTTCCATCTTCCATCCCCAGTGACAAAACATCAACGTCTTCATCCTGGCTCTGGTTGCTAATACCTTTCTTGTCCAAAAGACTCTGTCGCATAGCTTCTCGAAGGTCTTCGTCCATTTCCTCCGATTCGGCACCTAGGACATCGATATGCTCTTCGATTTCCTCATGTTCTGCTGATTGCCCCATGGCATCCAGTTCATCCTCGTCTTCAATGTATTCTAGATTGTCAGTAACTACATGGTAGCCTGGAGGGTACATGATTCCAGCGAAATTGGACTCCATCTTTGGAAGTAAAGTGTGGCCATCACCACTGCGGGTCACCAAGACCAGTCGGTCGTTTCCCATTATAGAACCACCTACCAACCCTTGGACTCCTTCTGCCCTTGGCGGTAGGTGTATTGACAAGGAGGGAACTGTGCTGGCCTGCTCTACTTTCCACACATGGATCTTTTCGGACAATTCCTTGGGACCCTTAAAATTAGGAATACCCACAACATATGGACCCAGATCATTCTGGTTATCGCTCTTTTTGTCGTCATCTGCGTCTCTCGCTAGCCAGTCGTCGTATATCAGATTTCCTGAAACTTTCTTGACTTGTTTGGAACAATCATTCGAATTCATCAGGAGACAATCCTGCCATACAACAGACTGCCCATGCAGCGCCAGTTGATCACCATAAGTATTTATCAGCTGAAGGGTTTCTGTTTGATATAGTCGTATGCCTCTTGAAGAAGCAACAAGAGTATAGGTACCCTCAGGTGATTGACACATTCTCGTTTTGTGATTCGAAGCCTTGATCGGTATTCTTGTCTTGCAGGCAACTTTCCAGTTATCAATGGATCCGCCTTGAACTAATACCAACTCCAATTCTTGGTCGGCTTCCGATACGGTCACAAATAAGAGACGGCTTTCCACGCTTTTCGAAGCATCCCAAATTGCGGTACAACAAGGACTCTTGACAAGCAGTGGAGAGTTCGCATCACATATTTCGATGTTGTTCTTCGAATGCTGAAGCAACATGAGCGGCGAGGACGGGGCCTGTGCCATCGCCGTTGAATTGCGATTGCAATTTGCCGCTTGTTTTAAAATGTTGCAACTGACAAGAACATCATAGGTAGAAATGTGCATATCCAGGGATGTGACATGCCTATCGGCAGTCAACGGACAGACCCATAAACTCGTTTGGGTGGGAACATCCATGCATTCCAATTCACATGACGTGGCCAAAACGACTCTCAAGCCAACCATTCCAATAGCATGTATGGTGATATCAGCAGTGTCCTTGACTAGCGACCTCAGTTTCCCCTTCGATTTCCGTATCTGTTCCCGGATGCGTTCCTGTTGGAATCGAGATCGTTGTTGACATGCCACAGTCTCCAACCTCGCCACCGGCCGAATGTGTGTTCCCATGCTATAAATAATGCAAAACCCAGCATCGTCGCCTACAGCCATGTATTGGTGATCTGGCTTGCGAGTGGTAATACAAGAAATTGACCTTGTGACCGGCAGTATAGAGGAATCAAGACATGGATTGTCATCGGTAGAATAATCATCGTCGAAAAAGACACGAGGGGAGTACAAGGGCGTCCAGTCAGGTTTTTCGACAGCACCGTTCTTTCCAAGGCCTTTTCCGAATACCTTGGGATACTGTCGCTCTAATAGATGATCAGGGGTTTTGTTTTCCGGTGCTGGAAGAATGGGAGCGACTCTGACAGCATGCGCCAAAAATGTCCCATCGGCATCATTTCGCGGTGGTGTCATCAATGATTTTCTGGCAGCAGGAATCGAGGATGGTTCTGTGGGTGCTAGCTTCGTGGGAGTATCTACAGTCTCGTTTGGTGATACCTCTACTGTGGGTGGTGCTGCAAAGCCAGAAGGCCGTCGACGCTTCCGACCGGGGCTCGTCGTCAGAAGAGGTACGGGAACCTCAGGAACTTCTTCACTGTGGCTGTCATCCGATTGACTCCCTCGCGGTGGAAAGGTTGTGCTGACGAGCATGTGTCTGTTGTAAACCTTCTTCTTCCGATACGACCTCTTCACTGGCAACCCATCATCAAATGAAGCCGGGCTGTTGTTCTTCGGTCTCGACGGCGGTGGAGAGTCTTCTGGGGATGAAAGGTCGCCATTTCGTTTTTTCTTGGTCGTGAAAGTCGAGGGATTGTCATCCGAGTACAGGGTAGTCGGAGTCCTTTGCCGCTTTGGTCGCCCACGCCCCCGTCCTGACCCTCGTTTCTTCGTCATGGTCACTTGGTTTTGGGTAGGGCGGTGTCAAGAGAAGGCAACAGTGCTTGTCATGACCCGAATAGTTTTTTTTACGTGTTTGGAAGTGGTGGTTGACCTTGGCAGGAAGGAAGCATTCGAATCTACGACGTATGTAGAATTTACTGTACCTTTGTGTACTTCAACCAGTACTTCGTTATGGAACGTACTGGTGCGTACAGGGGTTGTCAGCGATTGGGCAGGCACTTGGCTTCTTTTTTCGAATGTCCGTTATGGTGTCTTGTCGACGTAGACTTCCTACGAACAGCTGCGATCAGTTTCGAAATGCCGCATTTTCATGAGAATCCAATGTCCACGTGTTGACTGGAACTTTTTTGTAATAGAACGTATGTGGTCATTGGGGAGTGATGATTGGTTGTTCCTTATTTATGAACCCTTCCATCAATCGACTAGTACGACTTCATTCTCTGACCACCAACGACCAACTTTTTCGTCGCGGCAGAATTTCGACTGGTCGTGGTCAAGATCTCTGTCCAAAGGAGACATCAAGCTGAACAAGAGGAAGCATAGAAACTCGAAACTGACTAGAACGTCGCTCTATTTTATTGAAAAAGTGACCGAACCACAGATGGTGTTGAGAGCTTTTGCAAGTGATGATATTTTTGACCCGTTCCCACAAAGAGAATTGGAGCATTGGTCACATGCGTCATCGTCAAGGCTGCGCCAACCTTGTCCGAGACCGTATCGAATTTCGTCAACAAAATAGCATTCACTTTTTGGTTTCGGCTGAAACTACTCACGGCTTGGTTGAACATACGAACTTGATCCACACCATCATTTCCCACCAAAGCTTCGCCAACAAAGACGATCAAGTCTGGCTGATTTTCGTTAGCCAACTTCCCCAGGGCTTTCATCAACGGTACATTGTTTTGCATTCGACCGGCTGTATCCACCAACACGACATCATTTTTATCTTGAGTGGCTTGTTCAATGGCAGCTTTAGCCACACTGCTTGGGTCTTTTGAATAACCTTTGTGAAAAATTGGCAATTCCAAGCATTTCGCATGCACACTCAATTGCTCCACAGCACCGCTACGAAAAGTATCGCAAGCCGCCAACAACTGTAGATAGAACAACGCAAAGTTAGTAAAACATTGTTTTGTTGACACTTGGACGACAATTGTGTTTTCGTACAGGGCTGCATCCATTGCTCTTGAGATAGTAGGCCAATTTGGCCAGAGAAGTAGATTTTCCAACTCCATTGATTCCGACTACTACAATGACGTACGGGCGTTTGCTTCCAAATAGAGAGTCTCGTTTCGAAACCACTTGTCGCAAGATATCCAGTTTTGCACTGGGCAAAAGCAACTTGTTAATGGCCTTTTCCAAGGCTTGTCGTACGGCGGTCTTGACGCGGTACATGGAATTCAACTTCTTGCCCACGAGCGATTGCTCAATGTTTTGGCATATTTGCTCAGCAATGTCAGATGCCACATTCTTGCTCGTCAACAGTTTGTGTATTTCTTGTATGGGCTGCTGCAAGTCCTGCTTGGCGAGGACCTTTTGCCCTGTCACTTGTTGAAAGAGCCCCTTGAGAGATCCACCCCAAGAGTTTTCGTCGTCGCCATCATCGTCATTCAGCGTGCTAGTGGGAGCTATTTCAAAGTTGGCCAAGTCCGCATCGGTTGGAAGATAGGCAGCCCGTGCTTCCGCCAAGGCAACGGCATCATTGTCTTCGTCGTCACCATCACTGTCACCAGTGGCCTTGCTTCTGTCAAGCTCATTCATGGCTTCTTTAGTCACTTTGGCGTTTCCATCA
>JAAMXS010008850.1:0-12414 GCA_019693525.1 Cylindrotheca fusiformis | reverse complement strand
AGATATCAATTCAGAATCGTTTGGAGAGTGAGGAGTAAGACCAGTCTCAGAGCTGCGGGCTCGTAGTTACTCGAATCATGACAGCAAATGAGAGTGACGAAAAAAACGTCGATGACGTTCAACAACAAGACGATGAAGAAAATGACGAAGAAAATGACGAAGCCAGTGAAAGCGCAGCGGCCAATCCAGAAAGAAATCAACCGCAGCAGCAGCAGAGCATTGTTGGGAATCCACGGGACGTCCTTTGCGGTCGAGGTTTGCACATTCTCAATCATCACGGCAACCTCCAGCTTCATCTATTGGTGAACAAGTATAGAAATGCGTATAGACAGGCAAGACGTCAAGAAAAGTCAAAAATAATTCGGATGATAATAAAAGAGACCAAGAAAAATGGTGTTCGGTTCTTGAAACGGGATGAAAGCGGTGGAGATAGATGGGTAGAGGTTGATGACAAAAAGGCATACGAAAAGGTCAGCCATGCTCTTCGCCTTCAGAAGGTAAATGAAAGCAACAAATTAGAAGGCACGTCTGCCAATTCGGCTTCTTCAGCAACCCAAGGCAATCCCCCAACCCATGCACAGCACACCCAGAATTCGCTCTTTGCCAGTGCAGCTAGCACTGCTGGATATCCAGATGTCTCAGGAACCGGAGAATTCCGAAACTCACAACAGCACTTCCCAGCAGCAACAGGTTCACAAGCAGGCTTGCAAGCAGCTTCTTCTGCACAACCTATGCCGGGCTCGGGCCAAATGCAAATGGGCAACATGTACAATAACTTGCAACAGCAAATTTTGTTGTCCATGTTGTCACACTTGAGGCAAGCCCAAGGATATGGATCTGGGAATCTACCTCCAGGCCGCTCGGCTACATCTGGGTCCACCACACCATCGCAGTCATCAGCGAATGTGGACGACGACAAGAAACCAAAACCATCAGAACAACGATGACAACATCCGTTTCTAAGGAAAGGAGATTAACATGGCTGCGCTTGCCGAGTCGCTCTGGGAAGACTTGGAAAGAAGTTTACGTATGATTTCAAGGAACAACTTTGATGGAGCATAAAAGCTTCTGGGACAAACTTGGACATGCCTTGCTTTTGCAGTATAGCACAGCAATGACCAAGGATCGCCCCAACTCCAAAGAATAGCATTCTAAATCATTGTAACTGCTGCATGTTGTCGTTTCAAACATAGTTTGCCTTCCTGGTATAGCTCTCTGCTATTGTACTGAAATTTACTTCATCAAAGCGATTGTGGCAGTTTTTAGTCGATCGCGCGCGAGGATTGGACAACAATTCTGCGCATGGCCGCCGTCCTGTATACCAGTTGAGAGAGTTTCTTGTCGTATTGCTGTTGCTCATAATGAGCATGATGACTTGTTTTATTGTATGCATTCTTGACCTACTTCACCAAGGTATGGTCATATTCCAGCTTCAAAAAAGGCGATGAGACAGCGGTCGGTTGCTCTCTTGCAGCATTCGCCACTTTCTGCCGCTCGCCGGTTTGCCCATAAACCGAGGAGATCAGAACTGAAAGGAAAGCGTTCAACAAGCATCTTTGCATTCGGCCTGCATTCTAGGAAGCAGCACAATGTCAAAAAACAGCATGGCCTGGGAGATAGACACTTTCAACGAACGTGAAGGCAAATCAATGCCGTGTGATCATCCATTCTGCAACCGATTCGGTTGCAGGAAGTGCACCAACAATGAAATCAGAAGAAGTTGGTCGAAACCCAAGCTTAAGCACTCTGATGAAGGCCGTCGAAGCCTTCCGCTTAATCTTTTGGTCAAAAAGCACCGACAAAAAGTCAGCATACAGGTAATCGCGACCTCCGAAAGACCATGATAAGAAAAGGTACGGTCGCCTCTTCTACAATCGCAAACCCCGTTTTTCAGCCAAGTCTCAGCAATCCTCGCCTTCGTCCAGAATCAAATTGCCAGCTTCCATTCATTTCCTGGTTGGGGACGGATATCTGACGAATAGAGACTCTGCCTGCGGAGACCACCAACGCCTGTGTACTCGATGCTCCCGATCATCGAGAGAGGCGGCACTTTTCCCTTTCGGACTACACCCAGCTGGAAAACACCGCTACTGTAGAATTAGGCCAATACAACGACGCTAAAAACGGCCCAAATGAAATCTGTGGCTATGCATGATTCGTATGTTGCTCCTTCGCCCTGCGTAAACATATTAAATTCACTGTTTCAGTGAACGCTTGACATCAGCTGATTAGCCTTCATGTGTCACTGAAGTTTCGAGCTTCCTTTCCAAGGCACACTTCCATAAAGAGGACGTTTATTGTTCAGTGACACGAAACTAATAGTAGGCCAACTCTTGGAAGAGATCGTTCCCAAATGCCATATGGGAGGAAAAGCTAGCAACTGTGCAGATCAGTACTACGTCCCGAAATTGGCCACTTCATTGCTTTGGAAGTATGCAATCAAACATAAATTCTTGAGAGATCTACTCCTTTGCCTGAAGGTGGGTGGCTGCTCCTCGAAAGCTATGTCTCCCACCGAGACTGCACAGCTGGTTTTCGTCTCGCGAACGACGGTACTTGCTCTACGGAATAGTGCTTAGTAGAAACTGTGTCCAGAAGAGGAGATGAAAAGTGATGCAAAATCTTTCTTGAAGAACAGTATTCCCATGTCAACAACGCACTTGGTGCTATATAAATCTGTACAATGTATCCCTACTAGATTCTTCATCCTGGAAATGCAAACTTGGTCGACAGCGAGAGTGCATGCTGCATGCCCACATAAAGTCAAACAATCTCGTCAGAAGAATTCATTGCCATGGTGGGAGAATCTATACTCGTCTCCAGATATTTGTCAACCTCATATGATGTCCCGTCCTTGCATTGTTCGATACAAGGATCATATGCAGCATAAGAACATCGGGAAAGATCAATGATGCCAGGAAACCGAGCTTGTCCTGCAGAGCTTGGAAGCAATCAAATTACAAGATGACTCAGTGTGACGGTTCTCATAAGTTGAACTTTCGTCTAGAGAGGACGATTTCACATCACATCCCATATCCATCGATTCTCCCTCGAGGAAAATCGTTCCTCTGTCGATTGCAAACAACTTGGTGGAATCGATGGAATCATCAGTGGAGGATGGTTCCTACTGAAGCAAAGCATAGATTGAGCCATCATCTTTCCAGGTCATCAGGATACTGCATCGAAGACTCCGTATTCCAGCCTGGATGATGTGTCTTTGAGCAGCGCCACTTTCCGGTCCCCGGCTCTCCTGTTTGGCGAAAGGGGGATGTGTGCTTCGCAGTAGCACCGAGAGACCATCGAGTCCGTGCTGAAGTGACAAGATCAACTGTTGGCTGATGCACTCGACTGACAACAACACGGCTCTGAGAAATGTCTTCGCCTCAAGCATTGCGGGTGTGCAGCCTTTGACCAATAGCAAAGGGAGCACTGGCTGATGTACCAACCGACGGCTCTCGGATATGTCTGCGCCTCGGGCATTGCGTTTGTGCTACCTTAGTACAAGGAGCATTGGCTGATGTATCCGACTGACAAAGCAGCTCCTGGATACGGCTACGCCTCAAGCATTGCGTTCGTACAGAGAACATTTCCGTACCAGGGTCAATCCTCATCGCGTCAACAGGTTTACGCTGGGATCCCCTCAATTGGTTCTATCCGAGAGTGGCAAACCTGGACCTTGAGATACGCTCGTAGTTTAAGCCTTGTGATGTGGTCCACTTGACTTTGGTCGTCGGATAATGTCTAGTGTCATCAGATTTTACTAGATCGTTTCAGTGACCGTCCCTTTAGCAGGCTTGTAGTAAAACTTTAACATGGTGATGAAACTATAATCAAACTTTGGGGAAATGGGCATCGTGTTACTTGGTAGATAAACAACAGCGATGCGATAGGATAGGTCTTAGAAGATATTTGGGGGGGAAGTGAACGAGGTTCACGCCATCAGAGCATAAGAGCTCCTATCACAACAAGGAACATCAAAGAATTGGCGGCCGGTTGCATAGCTAAAGGTGATTCGAAGATCCATTTCCTGATTTGGCTTGTGTTGTTTTCCTAATCTACAAATACCTCTCAAGCAATATGGCAGAAACGAAATAATAGAAAAGTCTTCTGCAGGTGTGGTTGGCAGATGGTGCAGCATGAAAAAGGACGGCGTTGAAGTGTGTCGTGGGGAACGTGTGAAAAATACATAGGATGAGAAGTCCGCTTTTTGGGCTACTCCTGGATTTCTCAATTATTCCAAATTCCTTTTGGGGCCAGATTGCGGGATCGTATTAGTTAACTGTCTAGACAGCCCATATGGCACCCACCCCATTCGTTTGTCGCTACCGGAGGAATACGACAAAGTTGTTCTTCATCGACCGTCCTGTAGCATCCCAATTAATAGTTCGCCAACAACTTTCGTTCGATCACTTTCCTTTTGATCGAGACTTGCTTACCTATTAGTAATCGTGGTTCCGGCACAGTGATGGAAAGCCAACCAGTACGTGGCATAGCATCGAACAAAAGGAACAACATCTCACCATCAAAGCGGAAGACAGATGTCGAGAAAAGAAAAACGAGCTTGCAGCAAAGCGTCGGCATCATTCGTGCAGGATAGTGGACACCGCGAGAGCGACAACGACGACGACTCTTGTAGCACAGCCGGTGATACAAGAAATCAGCCAAAGCAGAAAAGGGTTGCTGGCAACCCAAGAGACATTCTTTGCGGCCGGGGTTTGCACATAGTAAACCACCATGGAAACCTTCAGCTCCATCTCTTGATCAACAAGCACAGACTAACATACCAACAATCGGGGCGGCAGCAAAAGTCCAGGATAACACATGCGATCGTAAAGGAAATCAAGAGAACGGGTGCGCGATTCTTGGAGCGGGTTGTTGTTTCAGGAGAAGATGACAAATGGGTAGAGGTCGATGACAAGAAAGCATATTCAAAAGTCAGCCATGCACTTCGCCTCCAGAGGCACAATGAAACTAACAAGCCCCAGATGGGTTCTCAGGATGCACCCTCACGGATTGCAACACCTGGGACGAGTGGCCATCTGGTTTCAACTCAAGTCCAGTTTCCGCATCAGCAATCATCGTTTCCTGGCGGACCCCAAATGTTCGGTAGATCAACTGTACCGCAGAACCCGCTCGCACAACCAAATTGGCAGAATTCGTTTTCGCTTCCCGCCTCTGGCCCGACTCCGTATGATCGGATCTTGCAGGATCACTTTCAAAGACAAATGATGCAATCCATCTTATCCAGTTTGAGACACCCATCACCTGCAATGGCCAGATCGGATTCTGGAGTAGTAGCCAGCACGCGTCAAGGGAACACCGCCGCTGAAGCTCCAGAAACAACTTCATCACAGTCAGGATTTACGAATAACGACCACCACAACACTGAACACAATCCGTCTCAGGAAGAGTAGGAGACATGTATATTGATTAGAAAACATTTTTGCATATCAGCAGTCTTAGTGCGGGGGTTTCATCGATATCAGGTCGTCTGCCAGCAAAATAGATATCAATTGAACCGCATACCTTTGAAGCCTCTTTGATTTTTGAGAAACGTCGTATCTACTGAGCGGCGTTGATTGCACTAGAAAACATGGCGTTCAAAACAGAAGGCAACCGAAGTCATGGGAACCTTCCATCGAGCGACTAAAAACGAGGAATCGTCATTGTTGAGATTGGTCATGCTTCATATAGCCATGCCAATGAAAGCTCTTTATGGCTACTATCATTGCCATTGACTTGTCCAGCAAGTTTATTGAAGGGTTTCCTAATTGATGAAGGCTTCAAACATACATTATACTGACATCTGTTTTGTACAGATGGAAACGTCTGGAGTTGTTCTGGTTATATTTTGCGATGAGAGGCAGGCAAATTTAGTACTTGCTCTACAGAGCACCTAGGAGGGGCACACCCAGTTCGCCAAGGTTCAAAAAGCTTCTTCTTGATTACTCCCCAGCAGGACGAGCGCCTTGTTTTCTCCACATTCCACAAGACCTCCTTGTCGTCTGTTGGAAATGCCAGAGGCGTGAGAATGATTGGACATACGTATCTCTCTCCAAAACCTGTTGAGCTCTCTCGCAACTTTCAGTTCCCGTGTACGGATCCCTGCATCTACAAATCACCAGTATTCCAACAAGTACTTTGTGAAAAAGTCAAGGCCATTGCATCCCCTGTAGTTCAGACTTTGACACAGTGTCGGTAATCGTCATACACCAGGAAGTTTGATCTGAAATGGTTTTGGGAAGATGACGATTTCGCAAAGTGATCAGGTATGTTGACACTTCCTCAAGGAGATTTGAAGCAAAAAGAAGATGCAAAGTCTGTCTCCCTGAAGGCGGTCTTCAATGGTTTCCAAAGAACAGGCAGCAAGAGTCCACTGCAAGTAACAATCTTTGCATTCGGCAATACAAAGATCCGCCAAACTGTATCGAATGCCTTGAGTCTACAGTTGCTCTCAAAAAGGTGAATTGACTGCAACCAAGCTTATTGATTTTCTCTACTGGTGAAGACACTTCAGATTCCGGAGGACAAGAATTAACCATTCTAGTACCGGAACTAGGTCATCGTGCAATCGGACAGGCTCCTGGACTTTTTATTGTCAATAGGCTTTCACTTGATGTTGCCATAATTGGAAAGATGATGACAACAATTCCGTTCCCCAACCAAAAGAAAGTCGCCACTTGTTGTTGACAAGATAGACGAAATCCGTTCTTCGTACAAGTTTGTAAGCACACATATACGCCGATTGCAGGTCTCGGCTGAGGGCGAACAAAGAACATCCATTGGCTGTTTCTGTGGATGAAACATTGGATAGAAGGAGTGGTATTGTGCTGTATCCATGTTGTAATATTGCTTCGAAACAAATTGTGTATGCTCCAGGTACAATATTGCTTTGTATCATACTGCGAACACTCAAGGTAGATTGAAGGATGATTGGCTGGATATAGCAGCATAAGTTGATGCTTTTTGTTCGGAAATGTCTTTTGCTCTACGCCTCTAGCTCTTCCATACAAAAGGCTGAAATTCAGAATCTTCGTCATAGTTCCAAAATGTGGTCCCGGTGATGGCGCCCATTTGCTACTGCATTGTGCTGTACCTGAACCTAGCAATTCTAATGAAGGCGCCGACGGTCCGAGCGAACGAGTCTACTTGTTCCGGACCCACCCATTCCGACAGAAGAAGTTTTCTAGAAGGACGGCGAGATTCCATAGGCTGTAGTCCTGTGCTGTTAGTAATAAGATAGCAAAAGGCTGCTTATACAGAACGCTGCAGATGACTATAGTAGAGATGCGCCACAAGAATTGGGGATGAGAGAACGAAGGACGTGCGCCACCTCATCCAAAAACACCGTCACGAGAAAATGCGTAGGATTATGTCATGATCCTCACCCTACGCATCTTCTCAGCAGTGTTGTAGTGAACACAAGAGAATAGGCTTCAAGCCGGAGCATGGAAACAGCATGACCCATCAGTCATCATGCCACCCCTTCATCAACTACAAACTTTGTGAAGGAGAATATTTGGCTCATATGAAGAATGCTCTTTCCTGTGCTCAAGAATAGACTTTCTGCATCCCCTTATTGTGACCTCACTGTCTTTTAGCAACAAGTTGGTACTAAAAAGCGACGGAGGAGACTTGCAGGAGGCTAGAGTTCACATTCCACACCGACAATGTCCGATGCCGGACGCAATGGAGATGAACTCCAGCCTAAGAGACTGCAAGGTGAGAGCCCTGCTACCATCGAAAGCGATGAAAAGCAACAAAACGAAGGAGTTGTCGGTAATCCACGTGATATCCTATGCGGAAGAGGTTTTCACATCACGAACCACCATGGTAACCTTCAGTTCCACCTCTTGGTCAACAAATACAGAGAGTCGTACCGAAAGGCGGAGCGGCGGAAAGAAAAACAGAAAATTATTCGTCTGGTCATCAACGAGACCAAGAAAACTGGGGCACGGTTCATAAGGCGTGTCGAGGACACAAGAGGCACTAGATTGGTGGAGCTGGATTCCAAGAAGGCGTATGAAAAAGTCAGCCATGCACTGCGCCTTCAGAGAACCAATGAAAGCAATCGTTTGGACACACTTCCAGTTGCTGGGAAAGACGAATCGAAAAGTGCAAACAGTCGCGTTCCAACACAATTTCAACAACACGAGCACCTTCCACAATCGTCTTCTGCAGTCGCGAGTAATCCAGAATTCCAGCGACTGCCAGGCGTCGTCGCACATCAGAACTGTTTCGTTTCACCGCAATTAGTATCACTCCTTTCTGGATTGCAACACACCCCTTCCATACAGGGCATTGGTTTGTCCAGAGAATTGCTTCTGCGTGACCAACCAAGAACAGAAAGGTCGCTGCCTGTGATGCCTAACTTTCAACCCCCACAACCAGCGTATGGATTCAACTCTGGGGCTACCAGATGGCCACAAAATATACCCCAGAACTTGGGTATTGATGGACCATCCGGCCTTCAGAATTCGGGTTCTTCAACTTCCGCAGCAGCACAAGCCGCAGTTTCGGGCAACAAAGATGATATCGAAGGGTAACTGAAGACCGAAAGCTGTCACTCCCTGCTGAATTTGCTGCATGTAATGAGCCGACTATAGTCATGCAAACTCGTATCATAGGCGTTCGTGATCAACACGTACTTGAAAAACTTCCAACGCAGAAGCCCATACGCCTTGCTATAGTCATACAGATAGCCCTTAAAGTTGGGGTAGCAGAAGCAGCTATATTGTAGTGGGAGGAGATTCATCGTTCTATGCGAAGATCGCACGTTGTCTAGTCTAGACGCTGAATTGATCCACGAGATATGTGGCCGCGGTGGATTCCGGGAGATGTCAACATGCATTTTTGGCATTTGCAATGCACAACGACGAAGGGAGACTCAAGAACACAAATGATGTTTGATAGTAGTGTTTTTCTGTGTCGCTTCCCTTTTTAACCAGACTATACTATGCCCTGTATGATCAACAGCAAGATATAGTACTGTAGTAGCATGAACAAAGGACAGACAGCAGGGCGAACCTTGCTGTTTTTCTCCTTTAAGAGGATCATCGCTTTGAACAGACGAGTGGCAGCATCAACAGGGACTCGATCCATCTGTGTGTTGCAGAATGAATACTATCTACTTGACTGACAGGGCAGATTCAGCAGCAAATTTTTCATCATCGTGGCAATGCGGTTAAGTGTAGTGTAGGCCATAGATTGGTTCATTTCCCGACGCCGTATCTCCTCTGGCTCTCGTCACTTGTGTTCAGTCTGAAGATTTGAGAGAGATCTTTCCCAACCGAGTGAAGTCTTCGATATGAAAGACGTGACGTCTTCGACGCGCTCGAAAGACCTGCGTCAGGAATCACTTCAGACTGTACCTGACGACTATCCTCAGCAAAGCAGCAGGATCATGATCTCCCACTTATCTGACTTGTTTTCCAGCCGTGTTGCATCTCCATCGCAGGGGGTTGACGGTCAATTGGTGAGGTCAACCAAACGGCCAAAGTCGCACCGAACGTTGAAAGGAACGGATTCCAGCTGTATAGAAAGACTTGGTCGAGTCTGGTAGAAAATTGAGCAATTTCTTCCCAGGAGTGAGCAGGTCTTGTTCGTGCGACAAGGCTTGAGTTCCAGCGTGAACGACACAAACCCCCAGTTGATGGAGCCATGTAAACACCCGAAATCTCTCCTTACCACATACTCTCTGGCAGCAATACATATTGTACTACGTTTTTTAGATGACAGTGCAGCTGTAGTGCGATTGGCCAATTTGAAGACAGATTTGGATGAGGAACTGCAAAGAGGAAACCGTTTGGACAACACTTTCCTGGAGAGAGTCATTGACCGATTGCACCTACCAAAGTTTGCAGTATCGTTCTACATTTCAATGACCAGAGTTCGTAGCTCTTTAGCATATTTGCTAAGGGGCCGGTCTACTTGAAGTTTGGCTTCCGTGCATCCGCTCAATCCAGCTGTTTGTATCAGTGCAAGAAAGAAATGTAGAGTTCAATGAACACCATAGACGGAACTTCAGCAGAGGAAACGATTACGCTGCAGATCCGTATCGATATTGAAGAATTCATAGGGAAATAGTTTCTTAAAAGGGAAGGCATTGGAGACTATATCAGCAACATTCTCAACCAAAGCTGAGGGACTTAGATCTTCGGCCAACAATCTCCAAAGAATTCCTATGGAGAACGGAATAGTTGGAAACAGCAGTGATTGGTCCAAAGCTTTGATCTGTGATAGACCATACTTGGGCACGCTCTTGCCATCACATGCAAGCGAGAGAATTGGCAGTTCCGATGATTATGACGAAGCTCCGATCACGCACCCTCTGGTGGATGGCAATAAGGACGATCGAGGTAACGTCTTCGCAACACGATCAGATATTCGCAACTACTGCACCAGCTATGAACCGAAATCTGTGAAAAAGAACGCACGGACGGACCTTTGCCTCCACACGACAATCAGCCCGCTCGGCTAAGAACAGTTCATTCGCTCTACGCGAAAACTACAATGGCAAATGCTTACCGTCGCCCAAACTCACAACAGAAACATTAACTCAACCGAATGCCTCTCATGTCGTAGGTCCACAGGGACAATAGTCAAATGTCAAATGTCTGAGGGAGAACGCACGGACGGACGTCTGCTTTCTTTGGTAAAAGGATGTCGTAGTATTGTTGCCGATATGACTTGCTCTTCCCTCTACGCGACTGTACACCAAATTGGTGCTGGAAATGCCCCAACTTCTTCCCTGCTGATGTACTATGTTATTTAAAAAAAACATTTCGTCGTTCGTGTCTTTGAATCCTTGACAGCTCCTTCAAACTGGGTAGCATAATAACATTCCTGGGCAATCGTCGTTTGTCTTGATCCTCCTTCTGAGAAGTTTGAGATTTGCTCGATGTCGGGTGATGAAAGCAGTGGAGATCAACTCCAGCGTAGGGGGCAGGACGGAGGAAAAAATGGTGAAGTCGAATACACGGAACAACAACGTCCCGAAAGAATAGTCGGAACTCCACGTGATGTCCTATGTGGCCGTGGCTTTCACATCACGAACCATCACGGTAACCTTCAGTTTCATCTCTTAATCAACAAGTACAGAGAGTCGTACCGAAAGTCGAAGCGGCGGAATGAAAAGCAGAGAATCATTCGTCTGGTCATCAACGAGACCAAGAAAACGGGTGCCCGATTCTTAAAGCGTGTCGAGGACCCAGGAGATAGCAGATGGGTAGAGTTGGATTACAAAAAGGTGTACGAAAAAGTCAGTCATACACTCCGCCTTCAGAGGATTAATGAAAGCTATCATTTGGACACACTTCCAATTGCTGGAAACGACGAATCAGAAGGCAGCAACAATCAAGATCCCACGAGATCACAGCAACCACAGCAACTTCCTCAATCGTCGACTATCGTCTCAAGCAATGCGAGATGGTATGCGCAGAGTCCCGTCCCAGCGCAACTGGCACCTGCGGTCGCGAGCCTCCCTGGATTCAATGCAGAGAGTCACTTTCAAACGCAGGCAGGGCTATCTCAGCATCATCCGCAGTTGACACACGCGACAGCCGGATTCTCAGGATTCCAGCAGTTGCCAAATGGCAATACATCGACCAACCATTTTGCTCAAAGTCAGTTCTCACCATTGCTTTCAGGCTTGGTACAGAACCTTTCCGTTCAGGGTACGGGGCAGTCGGCAAGAGGTTCGCTTTCGAACAACCAAATAGCGAGAGAAAGGTTGCTAGAAATGTTGTCCAACCTGCAGTCCCCTCGATGATGGCACATGTGACCCTTGAGAAAATGAGGCAGGTATACTGGCTCTTACAGCTCGCACCCAGCGCCGCCACAGCAAGAAAGGATGGGCGGCGATACTTAAACCGGATTGACCAAAGGAAGATTCCTAAGAAGTCAAGACTGTCGTTCGCTGCTGATGCTCTGCATATGGCACACATCAAATTCGTCGGCGACGGAAAGTAGAAGCAGTGATCTATGCTAACGTGCCTGCTTGAAATGCAGTTTCGTATCCTGGAAGTCACGGCGCTATGACAGCATTGAAGAAAAGGACAACGCCCATTGTTCTTGATCAACAAGCAGAAACTGAGATGGGCCTTATTGATCAAATGAACCACCAGGATAGCAACAGGAGCATTATCTGTAGTGGAGGGATAAATTCACCGCAGTATAAAGAGACTGCGTCTCGTCTACAATACAAATGCGATCCTTGGAAAATGCGGCCATGGTCCGAGCAAAGTAGATCTCGTCATTTCTCTGCCATATGCAATAGACTACAATCATAGACAACCTTTAGAACATGCAACTTTGAAACTTGACGCGCTTTCTTGTCATGATTTGCGATGGCGACGCGGCGGTCGTTCCAGCAGAGCATTTTACTACTACGTTTACGTCTATGTTTTCCGACCA